>CAKJTW010000557.1:0-42355 GCA_917880005.1 Nanger dama | reverse complement strand
CAGGTTAGGTTTAGGCTTTAGGGTTAGGTTTATTGTTATTGGTTAGGGTTAGGGTTAGGGGTTTGGCTTAGTGTTAGGGTTAGTGTTAAGTTTAGGGTTAGGGTAGGGTTGGGGTTCGGGTTGGCATTGGGGTTAGCGTTAGCCTTAGGTTTAGGTTTGGGGATTGGGTTAGGGTTAGGGTTAGGGTTTAGGAGTTTAGGGTTTTAGGGTTAGGGTTGGGGTTAGTGTTCAGGTTAGGTATAGGCTTTGGGGTTAGGTTTAGTGTTGATGGTTGGGGTCAGGTGGGCAGGGTTAGGCTTGAGTGTTAAGTTGGTGTTAGGTTAGGGTTAGGGTAGGGTTAGGAGTTCAGGTTGGCATTGGGGTTGGCGTTAGCTAGGTTTAGGGTTGGGGGTTAGGGTTGGGGTTTATGGTTTAGAGATAGGGTGAGGGATAGAGTTAGGTTAGGGTTAGTGTTGGGTTAGGGTTAAGGGTAGCTTTAGGCTAAGGCCAGACTACGGTTATGTTTAGGCTTAGGGTGGAGCTAGGGGTTGGGGGTTGTGGCTAGTGTTACTGTTAGGGTTAGGGTAGAAGAGGTTTAAGTTTAGGGTTACTGTTAAAATACAGTTAGATTTAGATTAGGTTTAAGATTTAAAAGTTAAGGTTAGTTTAGGGTTAGAGTTAGGGTTTAGGGTTGAGTTAGGTTCATTGTTTAGCGTTAGGGTTAGGGTTGAGGAAGGGTATGTTAGGGGTTGTGGTTAGGGTTAGGGTTAGATTTCAGTGCTAAGATTAGGGTTAGGATAGTGGTATGGTTATGGTTATGGTTGGGTTAGGGGTTACAGTTAGGTAAGGGTAGGGTTAGGTTTAGGGCTAGAGCTAGGACAAGGTTTAGGGTTAGGGATAGTGGTAGGGTTAGGGGGTGAGGTTAGTGTTAGGTTTGGCCAGGTTTGAGTAAGGGTTGGGATTAACGTTTAGGGTTAGGGTTAGGCAGGAACAGTTAGTGTTGTTGCCAGGCCAGGCCAGCCAGGATTAGTGTTGGGTTAGGGTTAGGTTTCAGGATTTAGGATAGGGTTAGGTTAGTGTTTGGGGTTAGCGTTACGGTTGGGTTTAGGCCCAGGTTGGGGTTAGTGTTGAGCCAGGGATTAGGGTTAGGCCAGTTAGGGTTAGGGTTAGTATTGGTGGCAGAACTAGGGTTAGTGTTAGGGTTAGAGCAAGGGTTAGCGTTAGGGTTAGGATTATGTTTAGAGTTAGGATTAGGTTTAGAGCCAGGCTAAAGTTAGGGCATGGTTAGGGTTAGGGATGGGATTGGGGTTGGGGTTAGGGTTATGGAGTTAGGGGTTACGTTTGGGTTATGGTTATGGCTAGGTTATTGTTTACAGTTAGGGTTGAGGTTAAGGTTAGGGATTAGGGTTTAGAGGTAGGATTAGAGTTAGGGTTAGTTTTAGGGATTAAGGGTAGGGTTAGGGTTAGGGATATGTTTAGGTTAGTGTTAGAAGAGTTAGGGTTAGGATTAGGGTTATGGTTAGGGTTGTGTTAGGGTTAGGGATAAGGATAGGCTTTAGGTGTGGGGGTAGGTTTAGTGTTAGGGGTTAGACAAGTTAGGGTCAGGTTTGGGGTTATGGTTGGCTTATGGTTAGGGTTTGGGTTAAGTTTAGGGATAGGGTTAGTGGTGTTAGTGTTAGTGTTAGTAAGTTGGGCTTTAAAATAGGATTAGGTTTAGGTCTCGTGTTATGGTTTGGGTTATGTTAGGGTTAGCGTTAGGGTGAGGTTGAAAATTTGGTTAAGGTTAAATTTAGGGTAGGGCAAGGGTAGGTGTTGGTTGCGATTATGATTAGGTTTAAATTTAGTATATTTAAATTTAGGGCTAGGTTAGAATAGGGTTTTTAGTTAGGGTTAGTTAGGGTATGTTAGGGTTAGGGTTGGGGTTGAGTTACAAGTTTAGGTTAGGGGTTAAGTTTAGGTTTAGGTTTGGGTTATGGTTGGGGTTAGGGTTAGTGTTTAGGGTTAGGGTCAGCGTTAGGGATTAGGGTTTAGTGATAGGGTTAGGGTTAGTGTTAGGATTACGGATAGTGTTAGGGGTTAAAAAGTAGGTTTAGGGTCAGGGTTAAGACGGTTAGGTTAGGTTAAGGTTGGGTTAGGTTAGGGTTAGGGTTAGGGGTTGGGAGTTAGGTTAGGGAGGGTTAGGGTTGGTGCCTAGTGCTAGGGTTACGGTTAGGGATTAAGGTTTAGGGATTGGGTTAGGTTAGGGATTAGGTTGTAGGGTATGTGTTGGGTTAGGGGTTAGGTTTAGGGTTAGGGTTAGCGTTAGGGTTTCACGGTTTAGGATAGTTAGGGTTAGTGTTTGAGGTTGGGGTTATGGTTGGGGTTATGGTTGGGTTAGGGTTAGTGTTAGGGGTTAGGGTCAGGATTTAGGGTGGGGTTAGGGTTTGGGTTGGGGTTTAGGGTTAGTGTTAGTGTTATAGTTAGGGTTAGTGTTATGGTTGGGGTGGTTAGCGTTAGGGTTAGGATTGGGTTTAGAGTTAGCGTTAGGTCTAGAGTTAGGTTACAAAAAGTTAGGTACAGTTAGGGTTAGGATGGGGTTGGGGTTAGGGTTAGGGTTATGGATTAGGGTTACGTTTGGGTTATTGTTAGGTTAGGGTTAGTGTTTACAGTTAGGGTTAGGGTTAAGGTTAGGGATTAGGGTTTAGAGATATGGTTAGAGTTAGGGTTAGTGTTAGTATTAAGGGTAGGGTTAGGGTTATGGATAGGTTTAGGCCAGTGTTGAATGTGAGTTAGGGTTAGGGTTAGGGTTATGGTTAGGGGCCATGTTAGGTTGGGGATAGGGACAGGGCTAGCAGAAGGTAGGTTTAGGGTTAGGCCAGTCAAGTTAGGGTTAGGACCCAGGGTTATGGTTAGGGTTATGGTTTAGGGTTTGGGGTTGGGGTTGGGACAGTGTTAGTGTTAGTGTTTAGGGTTAGTGTTGGTTGGGGTTAGGGTTAGGATTAGGTATGGGGTTGGTGTTATTTTGGTTAGTGTTAGGTTTAGTTAGGGTGAGGTTAGGGTTGGGGTGGGTGTTTGGGGTTAGGGTCATAGTTAGGGATTAGGGTTTTAGTGATAAGTTTAGGGTTAGGGTTAGTGCTGAGATTAGGGGTAGTGTTAGGGTAAGGGCAGGCCGAGGGTTCAGGTTAGACCTGTTAGGGTTAGGGTTATGGTTAGGCAGGGTTAGGGGTTGGGTTGGTGTTTAGGCTTAGGGCCAGGGTTAGGGATTAGGGTTTAGAGACTGGGTTAGGCCAGGGGTTAGGGGGATTAGGGGGTAGGCAGGGGTATGTGTTGGAGTTAGGGTTAGGTTTAGGCCAGGGCCACGGTTAGGTTTCAGGTGTTTAAGATAGGGTTAGGCCAGTGTTTAGAGTTAGGGTTATGGCCAGTGTTTAGGCTTAGGGGTTAGGCCAGGCCAGTGTTAGTGTTAGGCCAGGCCAAATTTTGGGTTAGGGTTAGGGTTTAGGCCCAGGCCAGGACAGGCCAGGCCAGGGTTAGGCCAGGGTTAGATTTTAGGGTTAGGTTTATATTAGATTCTAGAATTAGGTTAGTATTAGTGTTAGTGTTAGGTAAGGGTTGTAGTTTAGGGTTAGGTTAGGTTTAGGGTTAGGTTAGGGTTAGTTTTAGTAAGGAGTTAGAGAGGGTTAGTGTTATGGTTGGGGTAAGTGCACACATTAGGTTTAGGTTAGGCTTAGAGTTAGGGTTAGGTTTAGAGTTAGGTTACAATTAGGTACGGTTAGGTTTGGGACTGGGTTGGGGTTGTGTTTAGGCTTTATGGTTTAGGTTATGCTCTGGGTTGATGGTTAGGTTTTAGGTTAGTGTTTTACAGTTGGTGTTAGGTTAAGATTAGGATTAGGGTTTAGGGATAGGGTTAGGTTAGGGTTAATGTTAGGATTAAGGATAGGTTTAAATAGGGATAGGTTTTTAGGGTTAGTGTTAGACGAGTTAGGCTTAGGTTGGGCTAGGTTTGGGCTATGTTAGGCTTATTGATAGATAGTTGAGGTAAGGGTAGGTTTAGGTTAGGTTAGCTGAATTAGGTTAAGGTTAGGGTTATGCTTAGGTTTTTTATGTTAGGGTTTAGGGTTAGGGGTTAGGATAGGTTAATGTTAGTGTTAGGTTAGTGTTAGGGTTGGGTTTAGGTCAGGTTAGGATTCGGTTTTAGGGTTAGTGTTAGGGTTTGAGTTAGTGTTAGGATTAGTGTTAGGGTTACAGTTAGTGTTTGGTTGTGGTTAGGGTTAGAGGTAGGGTAAGGGTAGGTATATGTTGGGGTTAGGGTTAGGTTTGGGTTAGGGTAGGTTTAGGTTTGTGTTGCTAGAGTTAGAATAGGGTTAGGGTTAGGTTGAGTGTTAGCTATGGTTAGGGTTAGGGTTGGGGCTGTGTTTTGCGTTTAGGGTTAGAGGAGGATTAGGGTTAGAGTTTGGTTTATGGTTAGGGTTAGGGTTAGTGTCTAGGTTTAGGGTCAGCGTTCTTCAATAGGACCGTAGTATTAGGGTTAGGGTTGCATGTTAGTGTGTAGATTTTAGGGTAGGGTAGGCTTAAGGTAGGTTTAGTGGTTTAGGTTAGGGGCGAAAGTTAGGGTTAGGTTTAGTGTTATGTTAGGTTAGGTTGTGAAGAGGAGTAGGGTTATGGTTAGGGTTAAGGTTAATGTTTAGGGGTTCAGGTTTAGGGTTAGTGTTAGGGTAAAGCATTAGGGTTAGGGTTAGGATTTGGTTAGGGTTAGGGTGGTGGTAAGAGGGTAGGAGTATGTGTTGGGGTCAGGGTTATGGCTCGGTTATGTGTTAGGGTTAGTTTTTAGGGTTAAGGTTTAGGGTTTAGGTTAGGGTGAGAGAAGAGGTATGGGTAGTAATAGGGCTTTAAGCGATAGGGTTAGGCCTAGGGCTAGTGACTAGGGGCTGTGGCTAGAGATCAGGCTAAGGTTAGGGTTAGGGTTAGGGTTTCGGTTTAGGGTTAGGTTAAGTTTTAGAGTTAGGGTTAGGGTTAGTGTTAGTGTGGTTAGGGGTGAGTGTTAGGGTTAGGGTTCTAGAGTTAGGGTTGAGGGTAGGGTTAGTGTTGAGTGTTAGGGTTAATTATAGGGTTAAATAGGGTTAGGGTTACGGTTAGGGTTACAGTTAGGGTTAAGTTTAGGGTTATGGTTAGGGTTAGGGTTAGTGTTAGGGTTTAGGGTTTAGTGTTAGGGTATGGCAAAGCGTGTTAGGATTTAGGGGTTAGGGTTACTGGTTAAGTTAGGGGTTACAGTTAGGGTTCGGGGTGGAGTAAGGGAATGGGTTAAGGGTTAGGGATATGGTTAGGTTTTAGGGTTTTGTAAGGATTTGGGTTAGGGTCAGTGTTTAGCGTTAGGGTAGTTTACACGGTTTAGCGTTTAGTCCTAGAGGTAAGCTAAGTGTATAGGTTTAGGGTTAGGGGTTAAGGTTAGAGTTGGGTTAGGCTAGTGTTAAGGTTTCAGGTTTAGGGTTAGAGTTGGGGTTTGGGGTTGAGGGTTGTGTCAGGTTTAGGGATAGTGGGGAGTTAGGGTAGGGTTAGAGGTAGGGGTATGTGTTTTTGTTGGGTTTAGGTTAGGGTTAAGGTTCATATTTAGTGATAGGGGTTAGGTTAGGGTTAGGGGATAGGGGTGACGGTTAGGGCTAGGTCTAGGAGCTAGGGTTAGTAACGGTTAGGGGGTCAGTGTTAGGTTTTGGTTGCTTTTAGGGTTGGGGTAGGGTTAGGGCTAGGGTTGGGGTTTTGGCATAGGGTTGGGGTTAGGGTTAAAGGTTGGGGTTAGGGTGGCTGGGTAGGTTAGGGTTTCTGTTAGGGTTAGGGTTAGTGTTTAGGGTTAGGGTTAGGGTTAGTGATTAGGGTTTAGGGAAGGGGTTGGGATGTATTAGGGGCAGGGGGTAGGGTAGGGCGTATATGTTGGTAGCGGTTAGGGTTGGGACGAGGTTAGTCCTAGTGTTAGATTAGGTTTAGGTAGGTTCGGGTTAGGGTTAGGTCTAGGTTTAGGATTAGGGTTGAGTGTTGAGTGTTAGGTTTAGGGTTGTGTTTAGGTTTAAGGTTATGGTTAGGTTAGTGTTGAGTGTTAGTTTAGGTTAAGAGTGTTTGGTAGGTTTTAGGTTTAGATTTGGGATTGGGGTTAACGATAGAATTAGGTTACAGTGTGCTGTAATGTTAAGGTTAGGTTTAGAAGAGTGGTTTGCATTTGGGTTAGGGTTAGAATAGGTGTTAGGGGTTAGGGGATAGGTTAGTGTTAGGGCCCTTAGGTTAGGTTGGGTTTGGGGTTAGGGTTAGGTTAGGGGTTAGGATTAGGTTGGGGGCTGCTTTAAGGCTTAGGGTTAGGGTTAGTTAGGGTTAGGGTAGGATAGGTTTAAGGGCTAGGGTTAGGGTTAGAGTTTAGGGTTAGGATTAATGTTACAGTTAGGTAGGGTTTAATTGTAGGGTTAGGGTTAGGATAGGGTTGTGGTTAAGGGTTTGGTGTTAGCAGTAGGGTTTGTGTTAGGGTTAGGATTTAGAGTTAAGGACAGTGATTTGTTGATAGAGGACATGATTAGGTTTAGGGTTAGGTTTTTAGTGTTAGTGTCAGGTTAGTGGGTTTAGGTGAAAGGTTAGGTTTTGTTTAGAATTAGGGGTGAGGGTTGAAAAGGCTTAGGTTTAGTGGTTAGTGTTAGTTTTTACAGTTAGGTTTTGCAGTTAGTGTTTAGGATTAGGTTTACATGTTAGGATTTAGGGTTAGGTTTACGGTCAGGGGTTTGGACTAGGGTTAGGGGTAGTGTAAGGTTTAGTCTTAGGGTTATGGTTATGTTTATGATTAGGGTTAGAGTTAGGGTTAGGTATAGGATTTAGGTTTAGGATTTGTGTTAAGGTTTCGGTTTAGTTTAGATTTAGGGTTAGCTTAAGGTTGAGGCCAGTTTAAGGTTAGGAGTTGTGGGTTTTTGGTTTTAGGGTTTTTTTAGAAGTTATTGTTTGGGGTGAGGGTTTGGAGTAAGGGTTAAAGTTAGGGTTAGAGTGTAGAGTTTTTCGGTGGGGTAGGATTAGGGTTTAGATTTAGGTTAGGGTTAGGGTTGGTTGCAGCGTACTGATAGGTTTAGTCTTAGAAGAGGTTAGGTTTAGGTTAGCATTAGAACTATGTTTAGGGTTTGGTTTTAGGTATTAGGTTGAGTGCTAGGAGTTTAAGGTTGTGAGGTTAGGTTTATGATAGGTTTAGGGATAGGGTTGGTTAGTGTTAGGGGTGTTAGTGTTAGTGGTTGAAGGTTAGGGTTAGGGTTAGTGTTAGGGGTTAGCAATAGGGTTAGGGTTAGATTGGTTAGGGTTAGGGTTAGGGGTGGGAATTATAGGGATATGTGTTGGGGTTAGGGTAGTGTTGGTTAGGGTTAGGGTTGGGTTGGGTTAGGGTTAGGTTAGGGTTAGTTTGTATTTTTAAGGTTAGTGTTAGGATGGGTAGGGTTTAAGGTTTTAGGGTTAGAGGTTAGGTTTTGAGATTTAGGGTTCTCGTTAGGTTAGTGTTTGTGTTAGAGTTGTGGCTAGGTTTAAGGTTGAGGGTTAGGGTTAGGGTTACGGTAGGTTTTAGGATTAGACATGGCGTTGGGTTTAGGGATAGGCTAGGGTTAGCATTACTGTTACTTGTTAGTGTTAGAAGAGGTTTAGATTTGGGTAAATATGGTTAGAATAGGGGTAGGGTTAGAGTTAAGTTACAGTTAGGTACAGTTAGGGTGGGGTTGTGTGTTGGGAGTTAAGTTTGGATTATCGTGTAGATTTAAGTATTGTTTGTTGTTAGGGTTAGTGTTAGGGATTAGCGTTTAGGGATATGGTTAGGGTTAGGGGTTACTGTTAGGATTAGAGGTAGGGTTAGGGTTGGTGTTATGGTTTAGGGTTAGGGTTGGTGATTAGGGACTAGGTCAGAAGGGTTATGGTTAGATTAGTTACTGTTTACAGTTAGGGTTAGGGTGAAGAATTAGGGTTTAGGTTAAAGGATTGTGATTTAGGGTTAGGGTTAGTGTTAGATTAGGAGTAGGGTTAGGGTTAGTGTTAGGTTAGGCTGTGTTTGTTAGGGTTTAGAGCATTGCCTGGGTACGGTAGTGTAGGTGTTAGTTTTGGTATACGTTGGGGTTACGGTTAGGCTTTAGGTTAGGGTTTGGCTAGGGGTTAGTTTCAGGGTTAAGGTTTGGGGTTTAGGGTTATGGGTTATGGGTAGGGATATGGTGGGGCCTAAGGATAGGGATTTCAGCATAGGGCTAGTGCTTAGGCTCCATGGCTAGGGCTAGGCTAGGGTTAGGGTTGGAGCTAGGGTTAGGGTTATAGGTTTTAGGGTTAGGGTTGGTTACAGAGTTATGGTTAGAGTTAGATTTAGTGTTACTGTTATGGTTGCAGGTTATGGTTAGGGTTTAGGGTTAGGGTTAGGGATGGGGTTAGTGAGTACTGTTAGGGTTAGTGTTAGGGTTGGGTTAGGTTAGGGTGGGTTAGGGGTAGGGGTAGTGGTGGTAGGTGTATGAGTTCAGTTAGGGTTAGGTTTTTGGGTTAGAGTGAGGTTTAGGTTAGGGCTAGGGTTAGGAATAGGGATAGGGTTAGGTTATTGTAGGGTTTAGTTGGCGTAGGTTGAGGTTAGGTTTGGGTTATGATTAGGGTAGGGTTAGTGTTTTAGGGTTAGGGTCAGCGTTAGTGATTGAGAGTTTCCAGTGTTAGTGTTAGGGTTGTGTTAGTGTTAGGATTAGGGGTAGGGTTAGGTTAAGTGGTAGGTTTAGGGTTAGGGTTAGAAGAGTTAGGGTTAGGGTTTGGGGTTTTATTTAGGAGTTAGGGGTTGGTTAAGAGTAGAAGAGTTAGGGTTAGGGTTGGGGTATAGAGAGTTAGGGTTAGGGCTAGGTTAGGTTAGGTGTTTGTGGGTTTAGGTTAGGGTTTAGGGATTAGGGGTTTAGGTTGGATTTGGGTTCAAGGTTAGGGATTAAAGTGCAGGGGGGTAGAGTAAGTGGATGGAGTTAGGGTGTAAGTTAGGGTTAGTGTTAGGTTTAAGTGTTTAGGTTAGGGGTTAGGGTTACTGATTAGGGTTAGGATTTAAGTTAGGGGGATAGGTTGTAGAAGGTAGGGTTAGGCCAGTTGGGTTTGAGTTGGGTGGGTTAGGGTTAGGGTAGTGTTGAGTTTAGGGTAGGGGTTTGTTAGGTTTAGGGGTAGGGGCAAGGGTAGGGGTATGGGTTGGGTTATGATTAAGATTTGGGTTGAGGTTGGATTAGGGTTTGGATTAGTAATAGGTTTAGGGTTGGAGTTGGTGGTAGGGGTAGGGTTTACCCTAAGGATAGGGTTAGGACTAGGGCTAGTGCTAGGGCTATGGCTAGTGGCTAGCTAGGGTTAGGGTTGGGTTAGGGTTCAGGGTTAGTGTTAGGGTTCCGGGTTAGTGTTAGTGTTAGGGTTAGGGTTAGGGTTTCGCCGGCTTGGTTAGGGTTAGGGCTAGGAATTACGATTAGGGTCAGGGTTAGGAGTTGGGGTGAGGTTAGGTTAGGGAAAGGGTTTAGGCTTAGAATAGGTGTTAGGGTTAAAGTTAGGGTTAGCGTTAGCGTTAGCCTAGGCTAGGGTTGTGGGTTAGGGTTAGGGTAGACTTAGGGTTAGGGTTAGTGTTTAGGTTAGGTGTTAGTTAGGGTTAGGGTTTGGGGTTTAGGAATAGGATTAGGGGGTCAGGGTCAGGTTTGGGTTTAGGGTAGGTATAGTTTAAAGGCTAGGGCTAGTGCTATGGCTAGGGCTGGGGCTGGGGCTGAGTTGGGTTGGGGTTGGGTTTTAGGTTGGGGTTAGGGTTATGGTTTAGGGTTAGCGTTAGGGTTAGGATTAGTGTCTTTGTTAGGGTGAGGTGGATTGTGTTTAATTTTTAGTGTTAGGTGTGCCCGTTACTATTAAGTTTAGGTTGAAGAGGGTTAGGTTTAGGGTTAGGGTTAGAATAGGGTTAGGGCATAGGGTTAGGGGTAGATTTAGGGGTGTAGATTTTGAGGCCAGTTGTTATGGTTTAGGGTTGAGTGTTAGGGTCAGGTTAGGGTTACGGTAAGGTTTAGTGTTTAGTTTTAAGTGTTGGGGTTAGTGGTATTTACAGTTTTGGGTTTAGGGATAGGCTTAGGGGTAGTGGTAGGGTTAGGGGTTGTGTTGTTTAGGTTAGGGTTAGGCTGTGTTTAGGTTAGGGGTAGGGATAGGGTTAGGGGATACGGGTAGGATTTGACCGAAAGTTATGGTTAGGGACATAGTTATTAGGTTTATTGTTATGTTTTAGGGGTTAGAGTTATTAAGGTTGGGTTTAGGGTTAGGGTTACAGTTAGGAGTTAGGGTTAGATTTAGTATTAGGTTAGGGTTAGGTTTAGGTTTAGAGTAGGGTTTAGGGTTAGTGTTAGGGTTAGGTTCGAGTGTTAGGCTAGGGTTACGGTTACGGTTGAGAGTGTTCGGTAGTAGTGGTAGTGGTAATGGATGGGTTGGAGTTAAGGTTTCGCTAGTTTTTATTGTTGTGTATGATTAGGGTTAGTGTTAGTGTTTAGGGTTAGGGTTAGTGTTAGGTTTAGGGTTTAGTGATAGAGTTCAGGGTGAGGGATAGGGTTATGGTTAGGGTTACTGTTGTGAGTTAGGGATTGTGTACAAGGTCAGGTTTTGCGGTTTTAATGTTTAGGTGGTTAGGAGGGTTAGGTTTGTGTTGTGGGTTTGTGCAGGGGTTAGGGGCAGCATATTTAGTTGGGGTAGGGTTAGGAGGTTGTGTTAGGAGTTATTAGGCCACACTCGGTTGCTTAGTGTTCAGGCTAGTGTTGTGTAGTTAGGGTTAGAAAGGTTTAGGCTGGTGTTAGGGTTAGGGTTAGGGTTAGGTTTAGTGTGTAGGTGTGCATTACGGTTAGGGTTACGGTTAGTGTTTAGGGTTAGTGTTAGGGTTAGGGGTTAGGGGTAGGGGTAGGGGTTAGGGGTAGTGTTAGGGTTAGGGTTGGGTTAGGGTTAGGGTTGCGGTTACGGCTTAAGGTTCAGGGTATAGGGATAGAATAAGGGTTATTGTTGGGCTAGGGAGGAGGTTAAGGATTAGGATTAGGGTTAGAGTTGGGTTAGGTTTAGGGTTAAGTTTTAAGGTTTAGGGTTAGGGTTAGGGGTAGGGGGGTAGGGATAGGTGTAGGGGTATCTGTTGGGGTTTGGGTTAGGGTAGGATTGGGTTAGGTTGGTAGAAAGGTTGAGAATTTGGCCTAGCATTGACCCAACCTAATGCTATATCGCCTAACCCTAACCGTAACACTAACCTCAATCCCTAAACCTACCATAACCCTAACCCTAACCCTTTTCTCAAAATTCTGATCCTAACCTCAATCTGGACCCTAAACACTAACACTAGCCCTAACACTAACAATAACCTTAACCTCAACCCTAACCTTAACTCAAAGGCTAACACTGGACCTAACTCTAGCCCTAACCCTAACTCTAACTGTAACAACAAATAACCTAACCCTAACCTAACCCTAACCTAAAGCCTACCCTAACCTAGCCTAACACTAACTCGTCTAAACCTAAACATAACCAACTTATACCTCTGCCCCACCCTTAACCTAAACCTAGCCCAAACCTACCCCTACACCTAGCCCTTAGCCTAAACCTAACCCAACCCCCTACCCCTACCCTTAACGTTAACCTGAGAAAACTCACCCAACTCCTAACCCTAACCTAACCTAAGCCCAAGCCTAAACTTAGCCCTAGCCCTAGATCTAACCCTAGCACTAGCCCTAACCCTAACTATGGCTATAACGCTAAACTCTAAGCCCTAACGCTAACCCTAACCCAAACCCAAACCTAACTACAGCCCCTTATCCTACCCTTAAACTTAACACTAACTCCTAACCGTAATCTCAGCCCTAGCCCTAGCATTAACCCTAACCTATAACCATAACCGACCCCAACCCCAAACCTAACACTTTTGAAACATTATCTCAAACCAGAACCCCAACCCTAACACTGAACAATTAACTTTTAACCCTAAGCTTAACCGAAACCTGACCCTAACCCTAATGCTAAACATAACCCTAACCCTAAACTGAACCCTAAACCTAATCCTAACCTTAACCCCAACCCTAACCCTAATCCTAGCCATAAACCCAATTAACCCAACCCCTAACCCTAACACTAAAACCTAAACCTAAACTAACCAAAACACCTAATCCTACCTCAACCCTAACCCTAACCTTAACTTTAACCCAAACCTAACCCTAACCCTAACCCTAACCCTAAACCTAACCCTTAACCTAAACCTAACGCTAACCCTAACGCTAATTCTAACTGGCTACCGCTAAACCTAACCATAAACCTGGACACTGACCTTGACCAACCCTAATCCCGAACACCAAACCTAACCCCTAACACTAACCCTAACCCTAACTAACCAAAAACCTAATCCCAACTCTTAACCCTAGAACCATAACCTTAACTTTGAACGCAAACCCCAACCCTTAACTCCTAACCCCGCAAACCTAACCTCAACCCTAAAACCTAAATCCCAACCCCACGTTAACGCTAACCCAATGCTAACCCCAACCATAAAAACCTGGCCACTGACCTTTGACCCCAACTCTTAATCCGAACACTAAACCTAACCTAACACTAACCCCAACCTAAATCTAACCAAACACCTAATCCTACCCTTAACCCTAACCCTAACCTAACTTTTAACCCAAACCTAACCCTAACCCTAACCCCTAAACCCCAACCTAACCCTAAACTGGCTAACCCCACCTAACGCTAACCTTACTACAACCAACCATAAACCACTGACAGACTGACCTTGACCCAACCTAATCCGAACATCAACCAACCTAACACTAACCCTAACCTAACCAATCAAAAACCCAATCCTAACCTTAACCCTAACTCCTAACCTTGCACCCATCGCAAACCTAACCCTAACCCCAACACTCAACCCAATCCCAACCCTAAACCATACCAAAACAACCCTAAAACCATAAAACCTGAATCTACCCCCAACACCTAACCCCAACACTAACCCCAACCCCAACACAACCCAACCTCCCAACCCCAACCCTACCCCTAAATATAACCTAACCCTAACCCTAAACCAACCAACTCCAAACCCTAGCCACTAAAGCCTAAGCAGTAAAGCGGGGGCACTAACCCTGACCCCAACCCTAGTCCGAAACCAACCCAGCCCAACGCTAACCCTAACCCTAACAACAAAACCCCAACCTAAACCAACCCCTAACCCTAACCCTAACTTACCAAAGCTAACCCCTAACCCTAACCCCCTAAACTATCCCAACCCCAAACCCAACCAACCTAACGCTAACACACCCTAATAACCCTAACCCAACCTCCTAACCCTAATCCTAACCCTAACCCCAACCTAACCCTAACACTAACCCAAACCCAACAACCAAAAACCCAACCCTAACCTAACCCCAACCCCAACTTTAACAACCCAACCCCCAACCCAACCCCTAACCCAACCGTAACCCCAAACCCAACCCTAAACCTAACGCCAAACCCTAACAACCCAACCCCACACTAACCTTGAACCCTAATCCAAAAACAACCCCAACCCCAACCTAAACCAACCCCCCTAACCCTAACCCTACCCCTAACCGACCCTAAACCAAACCCCAACCCCAACCCCAACCAACCCAAACACTACCAACCAACCCAACCCAAACCACCTAATAAAACTCTAACCCTAACCCAACCCTAGCCCTAAGCCTAGCCATAGCCCATAGCCCTAGCCCCAAACCTACTCCCTAGCCCCAACCCCAACCCAACAATTAACCCTAACCCCAACTCCTAACCCAACCCTAACCCAACCTAGCCCTACCCCTACCCTGACCCCAAACACCCAAGCTACCAACCTAAGCCCCCTAACAATAATTCCTAGCCCTATACCCTAACCCTAATTCAAACTTCACCCTAACCTACACCCAACCAAACCCTAAAACCCTAACCCTAGCTAACCCAGCCCACCCTAACCCCAACCCCAACCAAACCCTAACAACCTTCCCCAACCCTAACCAAACCCCAAGTGTAACACTAACCCTAACCGTAACCCTAACCCAACCCCAACCCTAACCCTAAAACATTAACCCCAACCTCAACCGTAACCCCAAACATCCCAGCCCAACCAACCCCAAACCCCAACCCCAACCCTAACCAAACCCCAACCCCTAACCCTAACCCCCTGGCCCAACACCAACCCCCAACCCCTAAACCTAACCCTAACCCACGCCGCCCTAACCCCTAACCCCAACCTAATCCCTAACCTAACCCCAACCCCTAACCCTGACCCTGAACCCTGATCCTGACCCTGACCCTAACCCTAACTCCTAACCCAACCCTCAACCCCAATCCTAACCCTAAACCCAACCTAACCCTAACCTCAACCAAACCCACCAAACTAACCCCAACCCTAACCCCCACCCCATTCCCAACCCTAACCCTACCCCAAACCTAACCTCCCCACCCCAACCCCAACCCTAACCCAACCTATGCTAACCCCAACCCAACCCCAACCCAAACACTAATCCTAACCTCCCCCTGACCCTAACCCTAACCCAACCCCTAACCCTATCCCTAACCCTAACCCCAACCCTAACCAATCTACCTGACCCCAACCCTAACCCTACCCTCCTAACCCCTAACCCTAAACCTAACTCCTAACCCCTAACCCAACCCTAACCGTAACCACCCCAACCCTAACCTAACACAACTCTAACCCTAACCCTCACCCTAACCCTAACCTAGCCCCAACCCCCCACCCAACACTAAACCTAACCTAATCCCAACACCAACCCCAACCCCAACCCCAACACTAACCCACCCTAACCCTAACCCCAAACCCAACCCAGCCCAAGGCCCAACCCAACCCCAACCCAACCTAACCCTAACACAACCTATCTTACCCAACTCCCAACCCTAAACTAACCCTGACTAATCCAACACTAATCCCAACCCCAACCCCAACCTAACCCCAAACCCCAACCTCCCACCCGAGCTAGTACCCTAACCTACCCTAACCCAACCCAACCCCACACCAACCCTACCCTAACCCTACCCTAACCCCAACCCCTAGCCCAAGGGATAATCCTAACCCCAACCCATTAACCCACACTACCAAACCCCAAACCTAACCCTAACCCCAACCAACCCTAACCCTAACCTAACCCAACAAACCCAACCCAACACAACCCCAACCTAACCCTATCTCTAACCTAACCCCAACCCCAACCCTAACCCATCTCAACCCCAACCCAACCCAACCCCATCCCAACCCTAACCCTAACACCAAACCCAACCTAACCACAACCCCAATTCCAACCCCAACTCCTAACCCTAATTCAACGCTAACCCTAACCCTAACACAACTCTACCTACCACCCAACCTCACCCAACTCTAACCCTAACCCAACCCAACTAACAACCCCAACCTAACCTTAGCCCTAACCTAATCCAACCCCTACCGCCAACCCCAATCTAACCCCTAACCCTGACCCTAACCAAACCCAACCCAACCCAACCCAACCCTAACCTAACTAACCCAACCTCCAACCCTAACCCCTAATCTAACCCAACCCAACCCTAACCCTAACCTAATCCCACCCCCAACTTTAACCCTACCCCTAAACCCCTAACCTAACCCTAACCCTAAACTACCCCTACCCCTACCCCAACTAATCTAAAACCACCAAACCCGAACCCAACCCTAGCCCTAGCCCCAACCTAACCTCAGCCCCAACTCCACCCTAACCCTAACCCTAACCCTAACCTCTCTGACCCTAACCCCAACCCAACCTAACCCTAACCCTGACCCTAAACCCAACCTAAAATAAACCCCAACACAAACACTAACGCTAACCCCTAACCCACCTAACCCACCCCAACCTGAACTCAACCCACCTAACCCCAACCAACCCTAACCCAACCCTAACCTAACCCCAACCCCAACCCTAACCCTAACACCAACCCTAACTATCCCTAACCTAAACCCCTAACCCCAACCCTAACCCTAACCCACACAACCTAACCCAACCCTAAACCCCACCCTAACCCTAACCCAACCCCACCCTAACCCTAACCCCAACCCTAACCCCACCCAACCCCAACACCCGCACCCCCCCCCAACCCAACCCTCCCCCCACCCCAACCCAACCCCTAACCCCAGCCCTAACCCAACACAAACCCCAACCCTAACCCTAACTCTAACCCTAACCCTAACACAACTGCAACCCTAACCCTAATTCCAACCTAAACCTAATCCTAAACCCAACGCCAACCCCACCCTAACCCACCCCAACCCTAACCCTAACCCTAAACACTAACCCTAACCTAACCCTAACCCCCTAAACCCTAACCATAAACCCCCTAGCCCTAGCCCCAGCCCAACCCTACCCCAACTCTAACCACCTAACCCAACGCTAACCCCTAACCTTAAACCCTAAACCCAACCCCTACCCTAACCCAACCGCACCCCCACCCCAACCAACCCCGCCTAACTCCCTACCCTACTCCTACCCCCAACCCTAACCCCTAACAGTAACCTAACACCTACCCCTAACCTAAACCCCAACCCCCCAACCTAAACCCAACGCTCCAACCCTCACCCCAACCTAACCCTAACCAAACCCACCCCAACCCCAACCCCCTAACCCACCCAACTTAACACTAACCTAGGCTCAACCTAACCCCGCCCCGCCCTAACTAAACCTACTACTACCTGACCTGGCTTACCCCCACCCTAACCCAACCCCAACCTAACCCTAACCCCTAACCTAACCCCCACCCTACCCACCCCTACCTCCCACCCTGACCCCAACCCTAAACCCCAACCTCCCAACCCCCAACCTAACCTAACCAACCCTAACCTAACCACTAGGCCCCAACCCAACCCAGCCCCAACCCCAACCCCAACCCTAACCCCAACCACCCAACACCAACCCAACCCTAACCCCAACTCTAATCCTAACCCTAACCAAAATCAATCCTAAATCTAACCTCAACCCCAACCCAACCTAACCCTAGCCATTAACCCTAATCCCACTCTAACCTAACCCCTAACCCTACCCCGGCCCTAACCCCAACCACAGCTAAACCTAGCCCAACGCCCAGCCCCTAGCCCCAACCCTATCCCTAACCCCGACCCTAACCCTACCCCAACCCCAACCCCAACCAAAACCCCAACCCCAACCCCAACCCCAACCCTAACCCAACCCCAACCACAAACCATAACCCCAACCCAACCCCAACCCCAACCCTAACCTAACCCCAAACTTAACCCCAACCCTAACCCACCTCAACTCTAACCCTAACTCCTAACTTTAACCCAAACCCTAACCTAACCCAACCTAACCCTACTCTAATAGCTAACCCCTACCCCTAGCCTTATTTCTGAACCCAAACCTGTGCCCCAGCCCCAACCCTAACCCAACGCTAACCCCAAACCTAACCCTAGCTCTCCCCCAACGCCTTACCCCAACCCCAACCCCAACTCTAACCTAAGATCAACGCTAACCCCAACCCTAACTCCATCTCTAACCCTAAACATAACCCCAACCGTAACCCTAACTCTAACCCTAACCCCAACCACGCCCTAACCAAACCCCAACCCCTAACAAAACTTCAAACACTCTCTACCGGCTCCCTACCACCTAAGAGAAGCTAACTCTAACCCCTAAAATCAACTCCTAATTCTAACAACTAAGTCCCAACCCCAAACCTAACTCCAATCCATAGCCCTAGCACTAACCCAGCTCTAACCCCAACTCTAACCCCAACACCAACACTCACCCTAATTCTACACCAACAAACCAACCCAACCATCATACTTAACCCTACCCCTACCCCAACCACTACCTAACCCCACCCTAACCCTACTCCCTACCCCTACCCCCCAACTGCAACCTTAAACACCAAACCCCCACCCCCAACCCACCAGCCTAACCCAACCCAAGCCACCAACCCCAACCCCAACCCTAGCCCTAGCCCTTACCATATCTTAACCCTGACCTAACCCTAATCTTAACCCTAACCCCAAATCCAAACCCCAACCCAAACTCCGTAACATCAACCCTAACCCTAACCCCAGCCCTAGTCCTAAGCCCTAATATTAACCCTAGCCCCTGACCTAACCCTAGCCCTAACTTAAAATCCTGAGCCTGACTCTAACCCTAACTCTAATCCTTAGCCTAGACCCTAACTTACCCCAAACCAAACCTAACGTCTACATAACCCTACAAATTCTAACCCTAATCCTAACCCAACCCCTAACCCCAACCCCAACCCCAAGCCCACCCCAAACCTGGTCCCTAACCCCAACCCAAACCCAAACTGCAACCCCAACCCCAACCCCAACCCCAACTCTAAAATAAACCCCAAACCAACCCCAACCCACCGCCAACACAACCCCAACCCCAACCCCAACCCTAACCCCCATCCCAATCCGAGCCCTCAACCACTAGCTCCACACTAACACAATCCCTAACACCTCAACCCCTAACCCAATAATTGATCTCCTAAAGGATAATATCCTGGACTCCTCAATCTCACCCTAACCCTAACCATAACCGCAACCCCAAGCCACCCCTAACGCCTAAACCTAACTCCTAAAGCTAACCCCAACGCTAACCCTAACCCCAACCCTCCCCAACATACCCTAAACTCCGACCCCAGCCTAACCCTAACCCCAACTCCGGCCCCAAACCCAAGCCTCGCCCTCCCAGCTCCTAACGCTAACCCAGCCCCACCTAACCCTACGCTAGGTGCAACATTTCAACTTTAACCCTACTCCTGACCCTGACTCTAACCAAACCCTAACCACCCCCAACCCCAACCCCAACCCTACCTTAAACTCTACCCCTAACCCTAACACCCCAACCAGAAAACCCTAACCCTAAAACTAATGCTAACCCTAACCTTAAACCCAACACACAACCCAACCCCAACCCAAACCCCGCCACAACCCAACACCCAAACCTACCCCAACCCCAACCGGGGTAAACTTCCAACCCAACTCTAACCCCAACCCTACCCCAACCCCAACCACTAACCCAACACCAACCCTAATCCTCACCCCAACCCAACCCTAACCTAACACTAATCCCTGCACCACACCCCTATACCTACCACTAATCTACAACCCATTCCCCTACCCGCACCAACTCGGGACGTAACACTACCCCTAACACTCACCCCAACCCCAACCACCAAACATAAACCCAAAACATGTCCAAACCCAAACCAACCTCAGCCCCTAACTCTAGTCTAAGCCCCCCAGCCACAGCCCCAGCAATGCCCCGCCCCAACGCCGTCCCAAGCCCTAAACCAACACTAACCCCAACCCCACCAACCCCAACCCTTACCCACCACCCCTAACCAACCATAGCCCCAGCCTAGCCCGGGCTCAACTCAGCCCCATCCACTATCCCTAAAATCTAGCAACCCCAACCCTAACTTAAGCTAACCCCACCCCAACCCTAATTCTAACACTAACCCCAACCCAACCCCAACCTAACCCCTCACCCAGCCCTATCCCCAACCTAACCTTAACCCCAACCCTAAACCCAAATCCTAACCCAACCCCAACCTCCCCAACCCTAACCCTAACATTAAACCCAACCCAACACTAACCCCAACCCAACCTAACCTAGCCTACCCTACCATAACGCTATTTCCAATCCTAGTCCTAGCCCATCTAGCCCTAACCCAACGCTAACCCTAATCCTAAACACTAAACCCAACCCCACACTATCCCTAACCCTAACCCTAATCCAACAATAACCTTAATCTCAACCCCAACCCAACCCAAACCCCAACCCTAAACCCAACCCCAATCCCCCAACCCATCCCAACCCTAACCCCATACCCAAACCCTAACCCTAACCCTAAAACCCAATCTTACCCCTATCCTAAAATTAACCTAACCCTAACCCTAAGCTAACCCCAACCCCACCCCAACCCAACCCCCAACCCTAGCCGTAGCCCTAAACATAGCCCCAACCCTAACCCCAATCCTAGCCGCAACCCAACACTAACCCTAACCACCTAACCCAACCATAACGCTAACTTAACCCTAATGCCCAACTCCCCCCAACCCCTACCCTCGACTTCCTAATACTGACCCCGACCCCATCTTAACCTAACCCCAACCCTACCTCTAACCTTACCAACTCACGCCAACCCCAACCCTAACCCCAACCCTAAGCCCAGCCCACCCTAACTGCTAATCCCACCCCTAAACCAAATCCCAAACACAAACCCTAAATCTACCCCAACCCCAACCCCAACAGTAACACTAACCCCAACCCCAACCCTAACCCCAACCCAAAGCGCTTAATCCCTAAACCAAGGCCAACGCTAACCCCAGCCCTAACTCTAACCCAAGGCCCAACCCCAACCCTAACCCCATCCCTAAACCTACAACCCAACCCCAATCCCAACCACTAACCAAACCCTAAATAACCCTAAACCCCAACCCCTACCCTCCCCAACCCCAACCCAACCCTAACCCTCAGCCCCAACTCCCAACCTAGCCCTACCCCCTACCCCTAGCTCCCAACCCTAACCCTAATGCTAACGCTAACCCCAAACCTAAGCCGGACTCCTGACCCTAACCCTAACCCAAACCCCAACCCCAACCCCCAACACTAGCCCTATCCCTAACCCAACACTAACCTCTAACCCTAACCCTAACCCAATCCTAACACCAACCAACCCAAAACAAACTAACCCTAACCCAACCCTAACTCTAACCCAACCCCAACCCCCAACCCCAACCCTAACCCACCCCAAACCCAACCCCTCCCTATCTCTAGCTGCCAACCTAACCCCAAACCCCAACCCTAACCCCAACTATCCAACCTAACCTAGCCCAACCCTGAGCCCATTCCCCACCCTACCCCCTACCCAACCATAACTCTAACCCCCAACCCTAGCCCCAACCCCACCAACCCCAACCCCAAACCGCCCCAACCCCAAACCCGAACCCCAGCGCCAACCCTGGCTAAGCCCAACACTAAACTCAGCCCCGCCCCTATCCCCAGCCCTAACCCTAACCCAAACTTTTCTAACTCCAACCCTACCACAAACTACCAAAATACCAATTAACCCCTACCTCAAATCCCAATCCTAACCCCAAACTACCAACCCCTAACCCTAATGCTTAATCCCAACCCCACCTACCCCTAACCCAACCACCTAACCGAACACAATCCCAATCCTAACCTTAACCCCAACGCCAACCCCAACCCAAACCCACCCCAACCCTAACCTAACCCTAACCGAACCCCAATAACCTAACCCCAATCTAACCCCAACCCAACCCCAACCCCAACCCACACCCCTAACAACTTAACCATGCCCAACCCTAGCCCTAACCCTACTGTCCTAACCCCAACCCTGACTCTAACCCCAACACAACCCTAACCCTAACCCCTAACCCATAACCCTAACCATAAACCCCAAAGCCCAAATCCTAACCCCAACCCCAAACCAAACCTAACGCTACCCCAACCCCAAGCCATAACCGGTGAATCCCACTAACACTACCCCAACCCAACCCCCAACGCTCAACCCAACCCCAACCCCAGCCCCAACCCTAACTCAGCCAACCCCAACCCCAACCCCAACCCCAACCCCAAGCCCAAGACCAACCCCAACCCCACCCAACCAAACCACACCAACCCCAAATCCCAACCCCAACCCCCAACAACCCCAAACCCCAACCCCAACCCCAACCCCACGTATCCCAGCCCCAAAGCCAACTTATCCCAAACCCTGACCCAGCCTACCCCTAACCCCTAACCCATACACCCAAACCCCAACCCACCAAAACAGCAACCTAAGTAACACTAACCCAACCCAACCCCTAACACTACCCAACCCAAACCCACAACCCTAACTCAACCCAGCCATCTCAACCCAACACTAACCTCAACCCCAATCCACCCCTACCCTAACCAACCCCAACCCAGTCCAGCCCTATCCCCAGACACGCCTAGCCATAAACCCCAGCCTTTCACCGGCCCAAATCCAACCCTAACCCAACACAACCTAACCCAACCTAACTCTAACCCCAACCTCCCCTAATCCTACCCCACCCCAACCCCACCCCCATAACCCTACCAACCAACCCTAACCCATTCTAACCCAACCCCAACCAAACCTCTACCCACTAAAGCAATGCTAACCCAACCTTTACCATAGTCCCATCTAATCCCAACCATGAACCTACCACCTCTAAACCCAACCCAACCCCAAACTAACCCTAACAACACTAACACTACCAACCTAAACCTAAACCCAAATTAAAACACTCAACCCCAATCCTAAAATAACACTAACCCAACCCCAATCCCAACACAACCCCAACCTAAACACCAACCCAACCCAAACTTTCCCAGTCGTAGCCCCCAGCCCCAGCACTAGCCCTGTCCCTAAACCTGGGCCCTATCCCAACCCCCTCACCCTACCCCCAGCCCCCCCCTACCCCAACCCCTAACCCTAACTCTAGCAACACTAACTGTACCCCTTACCCCACCCTTCCTCACCCCAAACACTAACCCCGCCTCCTAACTCAACCCTAACCCTAACACAACCTCAACCCCTAACTCTACCCCTATCCCTAACCCAACTCCAACCCTAACCATAACCCGCCTCTATCCTTCAACCCTAATCCTAACACTGAACCCCAACCCAACCCAACCACAACCCCAACATAACCCTTCCTCAACCCTAACCCTAACCCTAAACAATGATCCTAACCCCCAACCCTCAAAGCCCAACCCCAACCCAAACTAACCTAACCCCTATCTTAAACCTCAAATCGAACCTTATTCAAACTGTAACCCCAACTTAAACCTCTTTATAACCTAACAGTAACACTAGCCACAACCCAACCTACCCCACCCCAAGCTTAAACATAATTGGCGCGTAGCTCTAGTCCTAGCCCAAACCAATCTTAACCCCTAACCAATCCTAACCCTAACCCTAATCTATCCTCACCTATCTCTAAACCATAACTCCAACCCCAACCCAACCCCAAACCCCACGACGCACCCAACGCCTACCCGAACCCAACCCCAACTCACCCTAAACCTAACACTGCTTCCAACAGCGCCTAACCCTAACCTCCTAACCCCAAGCTAAAGCCTAACCGAACGTGAAAAACCCACTAACCCTAACCCCAAACCCTAAACCCTAACCCTACCTTCACCCTAAGCCGACCTTAACCCCAACCCCAAACCCAACCAAACCCCAATCCTAACTCTAACTCTAACCCTAACCATAATCCCAACCTTGTTCCAACCCTAACTCACTCTAAACCTTACTCCCTAACCCTAACAGTAACACTAACCCCAAACCCAACCCCAACCCCAACCCCAAACCCTAAACATACTCCAACCCAAACCTAACCCCCAACACCAACCCCAACCCCAACACCAACACTAACCCCAACCCCAACCCAACCCAAATTATCCTCACTCCAACCCTAACCCCCCAACCCCCAACCGTAACGAACCGTAACCACCAACCGTAACCAAACCCCCAACCCTAACTCCTAACCCCAAGGTAACTCCCACCCCAACATCACCTAACCCCAACTCAAAACTCTAACAGTAACCCACTAAACCCTAAACCGCAAATCCCAACCTAACTTGCCTAACCCTAACCCCAACCCCAAATCCCAAACCTAAACCCAACCCCTGCCCCTAACCCCAACCCCAGCCATGGGGCTTAGCCAGCTTCATACTCTCCAGCCCCATCCTAGATCCCCAACCCAACCTAACCCAACAGTCAACCCACCCCCACCCCACCCCCACCACAACCCCAACCAACCCCACGCTAGCACTCAACCCAGCGCTAACCCCAATCTAGCCCCAACCCTAACCCCAACCCCAACCCAACCCCAAGGCCAACCCAACCCAATGACCCGACCCTAACACTAACCCCACCCACTACCAACTAACCTCAACCCCAACCCTAAAACGTAACCCTAACAAGCTTAACCTAAACCTAACCCAACCTAACCCCAACTCTAACCGACCCCAACCAACATAACCTAGCCCTAACCCAACACCAACCGCAACCCAACCTAAACCTCAACCCATATGCCACCAACCCTAACCCAACCCAAACCCCAAATCCAACCCAAACCAACCCAACCCCAAAACCAACCCAACCCAACCCAGCACTAGCCGAGCCCAGCCCAGCACTTGTCCTTACCCTATTCCTAGCCCAGCTAACCCCAACATCACCCCAATCAAACTCAAACCCTAACCAAAATCCCAACCCTAAACCCTTATCTACCCCACTTCTAACCCAACCCAAATGTTAACCCAAACCTATCCCAACCTAACGTCACCCACACCAAATTGCACCCCTAACACCATCCCACACGTAACCCCAACCCCAAACAACCCTAACCTAAATAATAACCCAACCTATCCCCAACCCCAACTCCAAACCTAACCCAACTCTAAACATTTACCCTAATCCTACTTAACACAACCCTAACACTAACGCACCCAACCGTAACCACCATTGCTAACACTAATACCAATGTACCTGGAAATCAACCTAACCCTAACCTCATTCTAAACTCCCCTAACCCAACCTGGTAACCCTAACCTAACAGTAACGCTGGTCCAAACCTAACCCCAACCCCAACACCAACTATAACCCTGACCCAACCCCAACTATAACCCAAGACTAACCCTAACACTAAACCATCTCTCACCCTAAACCTAACCCTAACCCCTAACCACTAACCAAACCGACCCCAACCATAACCGCAAACTAACCCAACCAACTCCTAACCTAAGAGTAACCCTAACCCTAACAATAATCCTAACCCCAACCCCAACCTATCCCTAACCCTAAACTCTACCAACCAAACACTAAACCCAACCTAAACCCAACCCCTGCCCTAACCCCACCCTAACCCCAACCTAACACCAACCCAACCCCAACCCTAACCCTACCCCCAACCCCAAGCCAAACCCTTTCCTATCCCAACCGAACCCAACCCCAAACCCAACCCTGCAGCAACCTATCCCTAGCCCTAACCCTGCCCCCATACTAACCCTAACCCCAACCAACCCTAACTCTAACCCTAACTTTAGCCCTAACTCCACCCCAACCCCAACCCACCCTAACCCCAAACCTGACCCCAACCCCAACACCAAGCCCAACCCTAACCCCAACAACACAACACTATCCCTAACCCAACCCCAACCCAAACCAACATTAACCCCAAACCCAACCCCAACCCCTAACGCTAACCCCAACCCCAAAGCCTAACACCAATACGAACCCCAACCCCAAACTCAACCCTAACGCTGTCCTAACCCCAACCAAAACCCAACCAACTCCTAACCCTAACACTAACTTTAACCTAAACTCTGGCACACACCAACCCTATCCACAACCCTAATCCAACCATAACCCTAACCCTAACCTAACCAGAAGTCCCAACCCCATCCCCACCCCCAACCCCAACCCCAAACTTAACCCCAACCCCAGCCCCAGACCATACCCACCCTCCCGCCCAACCCCATCCCTAACCCAAACCTAACCTAACCGCAACCCCCCCAACCCCTAGCCCCAATCCTAGCTATCCCCTACCCCACCCCTACCCCCCGCCACATGGGCAACCCCAACCCCAACCCCACAGTAGCCCTAACCCTATCCCTAGCCCCAACCCCCAACCCTAACCCTAAGCTTCAAACCCCAAATCTAAACAATAACGTAGGCTCCAACCAACCCTAACCCCAACTCCAACCAAACCTAACCCTAACCCCTAACCCAACCCTAACCTAGCACTAGCTAAGCCCCCAGCTTCTAGCACTCGCCCCACCCCCATCCCCGCAGCCCTTTCCCACGCCCCCACCCCAACCCCAACCCAACCCCAAATCTAAACTTTTCAACCATAACCCAACAGTAACACCAACCCTAGCCCCAACCTCAACCCAACCCCCACCTAACCCTAAACATGCCCCAACCATATCCAACCCTAATCCAACACTGGGAGCCCAACCCCTAACCCCAACACCAACACTACCCTAATCTTAACCCTAATCTAAAACTAACTTTATCCTAACCCCAACCCTAATCCTAACGCTATCTTAACCTAAAACCTAACACTAACACAACCATAACCCCAAAATCCACACCCCACCCCAACCTCCAACCTAAATCCAAACTAAACTGAACTTAACCAACCCAACCCCAACACCAACCTCCACCTAAATTACACCAAACCCTAACCCTAACCCTAATCCTAATCCAACCATAACCCCAAACCAAACCAACCAGAAGTCCTACCTGCGCCCACCCCTACCCCTAACCCCAACCTTACCCCAACCCCAACCCCCGCCCCAGCACTATCTCAGCTCCCAACCCTATCCTAGCCCTAACCCAACCCCAACTCACCCAACTCAATCCCTGAACTCTCCTTAACTCAACCCTAACCCAACCCACACCCTAACCCTAACTCCAACCCCAGCCATACGCCTCCCCTACCCCTACTCCTACCCCCACACAAAACCCAACCCCAACCCTAAACCTAACCCCGTAACCCTAACCCTAACCCACCCAACCCTAACCTTCCCAGCCTAAACCCGAAAACCCAACACCAACCCCACCCCCAACCCCAACCCCAAACCCAAACCCAAACCTAACCCTAACCAGAAACACTAACCCTAACCCTAACCTTAGCACTTGCCATAGCCCTGGTCCTATCACTAGCTCTTACTCCTATCCCCAGCTCCTAGCCCCAAGCCTAACCCCAACCCTCCCCCAACCCCAACCCCAAACACCAAACTGTAACCCCAACCCCAACCCCAAACCGTATACCCCAACCTCCCAACCCCAACCCAAATGCAAACCCAACCATATCCCAACCCCAACCGTAACCTACACTGAAACCGTACACCTACCCCATACCCTACCTGTAATCCTAATCCTAACAAACCCTAACCCTAAACATAAACCCAAACCCCAACCTTAAACCCTAACCCCAACCCCAAACACCAACCCCAACCCCAACCTTAGCCCTACCTGTAGCCCTAGCCCTAGTACTAGCCCCTGCCCCAACCCGAAACTCAACCATAACCCTCATTTTAACTCCTAAACCCTAAACTCCAACACCAACCCCAACCCTAAACCCTACACCCCATACCCTAACCTAACCCCAACCCAACCCCTATCCCTAACACTAACCCTAACCATACACCCAAACCGTACTCCTACCACTTACCCTACCCGTAACCCCTAACCCCAACACAACCCCCAAGCCTAACCATAACCCCAACCCTATCCCCAAACCCAAACCCTAACCCTAACCCCTAACTCCCTAAACACTAACCCCTAATCCTAATGCTAACACAACCCTAACACCAATGCTAACAGTAACCGTAACCACAAAGACGAACACTAACCATAACCCTACCCTAAACCCAACCCCCAACCCCAACCGTAACTCCAACCCCTAATCCCTATCCCTAACCTTAAACCCAACACTATCCCTAACCCTATCCCTAACCCCCAAACCTATCCCTAAACCTAACCCCAACCCCAACCATAACACTAAACACTAACGCCAACCCCAGCCCTAGCCCCAGTACTAGCTCCCAGCCCCAGCACTAGCCCTAGTCCTAAACCAATCCCGAGCCAGAACCATAACTCTAAACCTAATCCCAAACCAAACCCCAACCATAACCCTAACCCTAACCCCAACAAAACCCCAACCCAAACCCTAACCCCCAACCCTAACCCCAACACTAACTCTAACCCTAACCCTAACCCTAACCCCTAATCCTAAAACTCTTCTAACCCCAAACCTAAGAGCAACACTAAACCCAAACCCAATCCCAACCCCAACCCCAACCCCAAACCCCAACCCTAACCCCAACCCCACCCCCCAACCCCAACCCTCACCCTAACCATAACCCCAAATCAAACCCAACCCCAACCCCCAACCTAGCCCCAACCCCAACCCCAAACCGCAACCGTAACTCCTTAACACTAACACCAACCCCTAACCTAACACTAACCCCAAAACCCAACCCTATCCCTAACCGTAACCCTAAACCTAACCCTAACCCCTAACCCCAACCCCCAAGCCCCAACCCCTTAACCCCAACCCAACCCCCAACCCTAACCCTAAGCCTAACCCCAATCCCAAACCCAACCGCAACCCTAAACATAAACTAACCCTAAACCCAACCCCCAACCCCAACCCCAACCCCACACTAACCCCCTAACCCCTAACCCTAACCCCTACCATACTCCGAACCCTAAAACTAACCCCAAACAAACACTAAGCCTAAACCTCATCCAAATCCCAACCCGAATCCTACCACTCACCCCCAAACCTAACCCTAACCCAACCTCTTCTAACTCTAAAACTAAGAGTAACACTAACACAAACCCTAACCCAAAACCTAATGCAAACCAAACCCTCACCGTAACACCGAACCCCAACCCTACTCCTAAACCCACCCCTACCCCCACCCCTAACCCTAACACCTAACCCCAACCCCAACCCCAACCCTATCCCTAACGCCTAACCCCTAACACCAACACTAACCCCAACCCCTAACCCCAACCCTAACCCCAACCCCAACCCTAACACCAACCCTAACCCCCAACCCCTAACCCTAATCCTAGCCCCTAACCTAACCCCTAACCGTAACCCCTAACCCTAAACACAACCCCAACCCCCAACCCAACCCCAACACTAAACCTAAGAGTAACACCAACCCCTAACTCCTAACCCTAACCCCAACACTAAACCTAAGAGTAACACTAACCCCCAACCCTAACCCTAAACCCCAACCGTAACCCCAATCCCAACCCCAAACGTAACCCCAACACTAACCCAACACTAACCCCAACCCTATCCCCAACACTAACTCCTAACCCTAACCCCTAACCCCAACCCCCAACCCCAACCCCCAACCGTAAACCCAACCCCTAACCAAAACCCCAACCCTAACCCCTAACCCCAACACTAAACCTAAGAGTAACACTAACCCAACCGTAACCCCAACCCCTAATCCTAAACCCTAACCCTAACCCTAACCATAACCATAACCCCTAACACCAACCTAACACCAACCCCAACCCCAACCCCAACCCCAACACTAACCCACAACCCCAACCCCAACCCTAACCCCTAACCCCAACCCCAACCCCAACCCTAGCCCCCAGCACTAGCCCTGTCCTAAAACTATCCCTAGCTCGAACCATAAACCTAACCCCAACTCTAACCCTAACCTAAAGCCAACCCCAGCGCTAACCCTAACCCCAACACCAACCCTAACCCCAACCCCTATCCCAACCCTAACCGAACCCTAATCCTAACCCCTAACCTAACCCCTAATCCTAAACCCTTAACCCCAAACCAAGAGCAACGCTAACACTAACACTAACCCTAACCATAACGCTAAACCAAAACCTACCCTACCCCGAACCCTAGCCTAACCCCAAACCAAACCTAACCCTAAACCTAACCCAAACCTCACCACTAACCCTAACCTCAACCCTAAACCTCTTAACCCCAAACCAAGAGTAACGCTAACACCAACACTAATCCTAACCCCACGCTAAACCAAACCCCACCCCACAACGACCCCATCTAACCCCAACCCCAACACTAACCCTACCCCCACCCCTACCCTACCACCTCACTTCACCCCTACGCCACCCCTAAGCCACCCCCCTAACCCCTAACTCCGGCCCTAACCTGGCTTAACCCTTAACACTAACCTTAACCCCGCCCTCCCTAACTTGGACGCTAACTCCTAACCCTAACCTAACCCCGCCCAATCCTAACCTCACTAACCCTAACCCCTACCCAACCTACCTAACGCCAACCTAACCCTAACCTAACGCTAACCCTAACCCTAACCCTAACCCCAACCTGCATTTTCTAACCCCAACCTAAGAGTAATGCTAACCCTAACCTATCCCCAACCCCAACCCAAACCCTAAACCTAAACCTACCCAACCCTAACCCCCTAACCCTAAAACTAAGTACAACCCCTAACCCTAACCTCTAACCTAACGCAACCCTAACCAAACTCCTAACCCTAACCTAATAACTAACACTAACCAACCCCTAACCCTCAACCTAACCCAACCCCTAATCCTAACCCTAACCCCAACCCCAACGCTAACCCCTGACCCACAAGCCTAACGCTAACCCCCAACCTAACCCTAACCTAACTAACCTCACTAACCCTAACCTCACCAGTAACCCTAAACTTAACCCTAACCTAACCTAACCAACCCAACTCTAACCACCCCACCCCAAACCTAACCTAATCCACTGCCCGGCCCAGATTCTAAACCTATCCCTAAATCCCAAACCTAACCCTAACCCCTAACCAACTTTAACCTAACCAACTAACCTAAACCTAACCCCACACCAAACCTACCTGATCCCTACCCCTAACCCTAACCCTAAACCCAACACTAACACTCATCCTAATCCTAACCCCAACCCTAAACCTAACCCCAACCCCAACCCCTTAACCAAACCACAGTCACTACCCTAATCCCAACCCCAAACCCAACCCTAACTCCAACGCCATCAACCTAACCCCAACGCCCAAACCAACCCAACCCTAACCCAACCCCAACCCACAACTCCCTCAACCCTAACCCTACGCTAAAGCCCAACCCCAACACTAACCCAAACCCCCTAACCCTAACGCAGCTTCTAACCAAACCTAACTCTAACCCTAACCCAACCCAACCCAAACACTAACACTAACCGTAAACTCAACAGTACCCCTAACCCTAACCCCCTAACCCTAACCCTAAACATACCAACCTAACCCCTAACCCTAACCCTAACCCTAACCCCAACAACAACTTAAACCCAACCCCAACCCCAACCCCAAACCAAACCCGCAACCCAAACCCTAAGCCTCAACCAACCCTAACCCTAAACCTAACCCTTACCCTAACCCCCAACTTAACCCCAACCTAGACCCTAACTCAACCCTAACCCTAAACCTAACACTAACCCAACCTAACCCTAACCCCAACCCCCAGGCCACCAACCCCAACTGCCTAACACTAACCAAACCCAACCTACCCTAACCCTACCAACCATAAAAGCAACCTAAACCTAACGCATAAACCCAATCCCTAACCCTAACCCCTAACCCTAACCCTAACCCCAACAAGCTAACCTAATAGTAATGCTAACCCAACCTAAACTCAACCCCCAACTCCAACCCCATCCTGCCACTAACTACCCCAGCCCCAACCCCAACCTAACCCTAACCCTAACCGTAACCCTAACACATATCCTAGCCTAATTTCCTACCTAACCCAAGCCTAACCCCAACCTCAATCTACCTAACCCAACCCTAACCCTAACTCTAACCCTAACCCTAACCCCATCCAAACCCCTAACCCCTAACCCACCCCCAACCCTAACCCCAATCCATAACCCTAAACACAACCCCACCCCCAGGTAAACTTGCCTATCCCAGCCAGCACTAGGCTCAGTCCCAAACCAATCCCCAGCCCCAACCCTAACACAAACCCCAACCCTAACCCCAACCCCAAACCAACTCCCAACCCAACACTAACCCCACAACAATCCTAACCTTAACCCTAACCCCTAACCACTAACCCAAACCTAACACTAATCCTAACCCTAAACCTAACCTAAACCTAAACCTCTTGCTAACCCTAACCTAAGAGTAACAGCCTAACCCTAACCATAAACACCAACCCAAAAACCAAAACCTAAACCTAACCCCAACCCTAAACCTAACCCTAACCCTAACCCCAACACTAACCCAACCCAACCCCTAGACTTAACCATACCCCAACAGTAACACCCCAACCCTAACCCTAACTCCTAACCCTAACGCTAACCTATAACCCTAAACCTAACCCTAACCTAATCCACCCCCAGTAACTAATCCTAACCCTAACCCCAACCCCAACCCAACCCCAACCCCAACCCCAACCCAACCAACACCAAGCCTAACCCCAACCCCAGGACCTAACCATCCAACCCTAACCCAACTAAAACCCCAACCCCAACCCAACCCAACCCAACCCAACACCAAGCGTAACCCCAACCCCAACATAAATCCAACCCCAACCCCAAATCCCAACCACCAACCCCAAAATCCCAACCCTACTAACCCAAACCAACCCTAACCCAAAATTAACCCTAACCCTAACCTAACCAAAAACCCAAACCTCTTCTATCCCCAAACCTAAGAGTAAAGCAATTAAAGACTAACACTAACCATAAACCTAAACCCTAACCCCAATCCTAACCCCAACCCTAACCTAACCCTAACCCTAACCCTAATCCTAAATTAAAACTGCGCCTAACACTAACCTAGCCGTAACCCCCAATCCTAACCCTAACACAAACCCTAACCCTAAACCCAACCCCAACTCCTAATTCCAACTTAAAACGTACCACTAGCCCCAATACTAATTCAAAACCAGACCCTAACCCCAACCCTATCCCTAACCCCTCTCCTAACACCAACCCCAACTCCCAACACTAGCCCAACCCCAACCCCAACCCCAACCCCTAACCCCACCCTCAACCCCAATCCCAACCCCCAACCCAACCCCTAACCCCTATCCCAACCCCACCCAAACCCCATCCTAATCCTAACCCCTAACCCCAACCTCCAATCCCTAACCCTAACCCTAACCCTAACCCTAACCTTAACCCACCCCTAACCCTAACCTAAACTCCTAACCCTAACCCTAACCCTAACCCCAACCTAATCCTAACTCCTAACCCTAACCCAACCCTATCCCAATCCTAACCCTAACCCCAATCCTAATCCCTAACTCTAACCCCAATCCCAACCCCCCTAACCCTAACCGTAACACAAAACCCCTAATCCCAACCCCAACCCCAACCCCAAACCACCTCTAACCCTAACCCTAACCTTATCCCTAACCCCAACTCTAAAGTTTTCAATCCTGTAAAACTAAGATAACGCTAACATCAACCCTAACAACGATAGACCAAACCCTTACCCTACTCAAACCCTAAATCTAAACCTAAACCAAACCCTAACCCTAAACCTAACCCTAACCCTAACCCTAACCCCAAACCCTAACCCTAACCCTAAACCTTTTCTACCCCTAAAATTAAGAGTAACGCCAACCCAAACATCTAAATCAAACCCTAATGCTAAACCAAACCCCAACCTCAAACCTAACCCTAACCCTAACCCCTAACCCTAACCCCAAACCTAACCCCAACCCTAAACCCTAACCCTAAATCTAACCCTAACACCTAACCCCTAACCGGAACCCCAAACCTAACCAAACACCCTAACCCAAACCCAACCCTAACCATAAACCTTTCAACCCTAAACCTAACATTAACCATAAACCTAACCCTAACCCCAACCCTAAACCCTAAACCTAACCCTAACCCTAACCCTAACCCAAACACTTAGCCTAACCAAACCCAAGACGTAACCCCTAACCCTAACCCTAAACCAACCCAAACCCAAACCAAACCCAACACTAACCCCTAACCCCAACTCAAACCCTAACCCCTAACCCTAACCCCAAACCTAACCCCAACACTAACCCTAACCCCTAACCCTAACCCTAACCCTAACCAAACACTAAGCCCAACCCTAACCCCTAAACGTAACCCTAACACTAAACCTAACCTAAACCCTAACCCTGACCCTAACACTCACTCTAACCCCCAACCCTAACCTTAACCCTAACCCTAACCCTAACCCTAACCCCAACCCTAACCCTAAACCACACCCTAAAGCAAATCCTAACCCAAACCCTAACCAAAACCCTAACCTTAACCCTCACCCCAATCCTAACACTAATGCAACCCTAACCCTAAACACTAACCACAACGCCTAACACAAACCCTAACCCAAACCCTATTCTAAACCAAATCCAAACTCCAACACCGTAACCCAAACTAACCCTAACACTAACCCTAACTCCTAAACCTACCCCTAACCCAAACCCCAACCCTACCCTACTCCTTACCCTAACACCTAACCCTAACCATAACCCCAAACCCCCTCACCCTAACCCCAAATCTAACCCTAACCCCAACCCCTAACCAAATCCCAATCCCAAACCTAACCCCTAACTCCAACCCTAACTCCTAACTCCTAACCACTCCTAACCCTATCCCTAACCCTAATCCTACCTCACGCCCACACCTAACCCTACCCCTAACCCTACCCCTAACCCAAACCCTAACTGTAACCCCCACCCTAACCCTAAAGCCTAACCCTAACCCTAACCCTCACCCTACCCCAACAAAACCCTAACCCCAATCCTAACCCCAACCCCCACCCTCACACAAACCTAACCCTAAACCCAACCGCAAACCTAAACCCAACCACAATCCCAACACTAACCCCAAACACTATCCCAACTCCCAACCTCAACTTCTCCATCCCAACCCCAAACACAATATAATCCCTAACCCAACCCTAACCCTAACCCCTAACCCTAATTCCAACCCTAACACTAACCCTACCCCTAACCCTAACCCTATCCCTAACCCTAACGATAACCCCTAATTCTAACCATACCCTAACCATAACCCCACCTAACCTTAACCCCTAACACCAACACTAACCATAACCCTAACCACTAAACTAACCCTAACCCTAACCCCCCAACCCTAACCCCCAACCCAAACCCTAACCCTAACCCCCCCTAACCCCAACATTAACCCTAACCCCAAACCCAACCCTAAACCCAACCACAATCCCAACACTAACTCTCAAACCCAATCCCAACCCTAACCCTAATTCAACCCTAACCCCAACCCCAATACTAAGCCTAACCCTAACACTAACCCTAATCCCTACCAACTCCTAACCCTTAACCCTAACTATAATCCCAACCCCTAACCCCAACCCTAACCCCTAACCCTAACGCTAACCCTAAACATAACCCTTAACCCTAACCCTCAACACTAAACCTAAGATTAACGCTAACCCTAACCCTAACTCTCTAACCCTAACCCTAACCACAACCTCTAACTCTAAGCCTAACCCTAACCCTAACCAGTAACACTAACAGTAACCCTTACCAAGACCCCTAACCCTAACCCTAACCCCAACACCTAACCCTAAACCTCTTCTAACCCTAAACCTAACAGTAACGCTGAACCTAAACCGAATCCTAACCCTAACCCTAACCATAATCCCAAACCCCAACGCTAACCCGAATCCTAACCCTAACCCTAACCCTATCCCTAACCCTAAACCCTAACCCTAACACTAACCCTCAACCTAACCCTAACCCCATCCCTAAACCTAACACCTAACCCTATCCCTAAACCTCAAACCCTAATACTAACCCCTAACCTCTAAACTAAGAGTAACGCTAACCCTAACCCTAACCCTAACACCCAAACCTCACTCTACCCCTAACCTAACCCTAACCCTAAACCCTAACACTAACCCTAAAGCTAACCCCTAAACCTAATCCTAACCCTAACCCTAAACTTAACACCAACGCTAAACCTAAAACTAACCCCCAACCCTAACCATAACCCTCAACCCCAAACCTAACTCCTAACCTCAACCCTAACCCCTAACCCCAACACTAACCCTAATCCCTACACGAACACTAGAACTAACCCTAATCCTAACACCTAGCCCTAACCCTAACCCTAACCCCTAACCCCAACCCTAACCCTAACAATAAACCCAATAGTGACGCTAACCTTAACCCTAAACCTTACCCCAATGCCAACCCTTCCCTAACCCTACACTAAACCTAACCCTAGCCCTAGGCCTAAATCTAATCCTAACCCTACCCTTAACGCTACACACATATCGTAAGCCACGTTCTTTCCCTAATCCTAAGCCTAAACCCTAGCCCCTAACCCTAATCCTAATCCCTAACACTATCCCTAACACCTAACCCCTATCCTCTACACTTAACTCTAACCCTAACCATAACACCAAACACTAACCCTAACCTCAGCCCCAGCTCCTAGCCCTCTCCCTAGACCCAGCACTCAGCCCTAGTCCTAAACCAATCCCGAGCCCGAACTCTAACCCTAACCCTAATCTCTAAACCAAACCCTAACCCTAACCCTAACAAAACCCCTAACCTTACTGCACTCCCTAACCACTAATCCTAACCCTAACACTAACTCTAACCCCAAACCCAACTCCTAACCCTCAAACCTCTCTAACTCTAAACCTAAGAGTAACCCTAGTCCTAAGTCTAAACCTCAACCTCAACCCCAACCCTAACCCCAACCCTATCCCTAACCCTAACCCTAAATCAAACCCTACAAACAAACCCTAACCCTAACACTAACCTCTAACAAAACCCCTAACCTTAACCCTATCCCTAACCACTAAACCTAACCCCAACATTAATCTCTAACCCTAAACCTAACCCTAAACCTAAACCTCTTCTAACTCTAAACCTAAGAGTAAAGCTAAATCAAAGACTAACACTCACCATAAACCTAAACCCTAACCCTAACCCTAAACCTAACCTAACCCCAACCCCTAACCCCAACCCTAAAATCAAACACTAATCCTAACACTAACCCCTAGCTGTAACCCTAACCCTAACCCTAACACAAACCCTAACCCCTAAACCCAACCGCAACCCTAACCTTAACCCTAAACGTACCACTAGGCCCCACCCTAACTCTAAACTAGAACGTAACCCCAACCCTAACCCCTAACCCTAACACTAACCCTAACCCTAACCCTAGCCCCTAAACTCTAACCATAACCCTAACCCTAACCCTTAACCCCTAACCCTAACACTAACACTAAACCCTAACCCTAACTCCTGACTCTCAGCCCTAGCCCCAGCTCCCAGCTCCTAGTCTCAAAACTACCCCTAGATCGAACCATAACCCTAACCCTAACTCTTACCCTAACCCTAATGCCAACCCAAACCCTACTCCTAACCTCAATCCTAACCCTAAACCCAACCCCAACACTAACCCTAACCCCTATCCCAACCCTAACCCTAACCCTAATCCTAACCACTAACCCTAACCCTAATCCTTACTCCTAATCCTAACCGTAACCAAAACCCCTAACTCTAACCCTAACCCTAACCCTAAACCTATTCCTAAACCTAACCCTAACCCTAACTGTAAAGCTCTTCTAACCCTAAAATTAAGAGTAACGCTAACACTAACCCTAACCATAACGCTAACGATAAACCAAACCCCTACCCTACCCTGAACCCTAAATCTAACCCTAAAGCAAATCCTAACGCTAAACTTAACCTCAACCCTAACACTCACCCCTAACCCTAACCCTAAGGCTAAACCTCTTCTAACCCTAAAATTAAGAAAACGCTAACACAAACCCTAAACCAAACCCTAATGCTAAACCAAACCCTTACTCCTACACTGAACCCTAAATCTAACCTCTAACCCTAACCCTAAACCTACCCTACTCCTACCCCTACCCCTACCCCTACCACTAACCCTAACACCTAACCCTAACTCTAACTTAAACCTAAATCCTAACCCTATCCCAACCCTAACACTAACCAAAACACCTAACCTAACTCTAATCTCAACCCCCCTAACCTTAAAGGTAACCCCTAACCAAACCCTCAACCCTAACTCCTAACACTAACTCCTAAACAACAAACCTAACTATAAATCATCCCTAACCTTAGCCTAAAACCAAATCCTCCCTAGCTCAAACTAACTCCAACTCTCACCCCAATCCTCAATTCCAACCCTAACCGTAAATCCTTCTAACCCTAAATCCCAAGAGTAACCCTAACCCCACCCCTAACCCCAATCAAACCCCAATCATTCCTAACCCAAACCCAAAGCCTAACCCTTAATCTGGTATTAGTCTTAGGCTTAGCTCCTGAGTCTCAACCTATCTCAAGCTCCAATCATAACCCCTAACCCTAACTACCTAACCAACTAACCAACCTAAACCCCTAACACTAAACCCCAACATAACACCAATCCTAACCCTAATTCCAACCCCAACCCTAACCCCCAACATTAACTCCAACCCAAACTCCAATCCCCAACACTAACCCTAACCCTAATCCTAAACTCAACCCTAAACCTAACACCAAACCCAACCCAAACCAAACCACACCACAACCTCCACCCCAACCCCCAACCCAAAACCACCCCAAACTCAACCCTAACCCCCAACCCCCAAATTCAATCTCCAACTCTAATACTTCAATACTAACCTATACCTTCCTAAACCCCAACCCCAACACTCAACCTAACCACTAACCCTAACTATTACCCACCCAAACAAAAGCCCAATCTCTAACCCTGAACCTTCTTTCTAACCCTAACCCCAAGAGTAACGCCAATACTAACCCTAATCCTAAACCTAACCCTAACAAAAACACCTAACCTTAACCCTAACTGTAAACTCTTCTAACCCTAAATCCAAGAGTAACGCTAAACTTAACCCTAACTCAACTCCTAAATCAAACCTCAATCCTATTCCTAACTCCTAAACCCAAAGCCTAACCCCCCACCTAACTCCTAGCTCCTAGGCCTTCCAGCTCTAGTCCTAAACCTATCCCTAGCCATAATCATAACCCTAACCCTAACTCTAACCCTAACTCCACCTGTAATCCCTAAAAACCCTATCCCTAAACCTAACCCTAACACCAAACCAAACCCTAATTCTAACCCCAACCCTAACCCTAACCCCAACTCCAACCCTAAACCTAACCCCAACACTAACCGTAACACTAATCCTAACCCCAACCCTAAACCTAACCCGAAACCCAACCCTAAACCAAACCACAATCACAACCTTAACTCCAACCCCAATCCCACCCCTAACTCCAACCTCAATACTAACCTCAATCCCAAACCTAACTCAACCCTAACACTAACCCTAATTCCTACCCTAACCCTAGCCCTAGCCCTAACGCCTAACCGTAACACTACCCCTAACCCCTAACACTAACCCTAACCATAAACCTAACCCTAAACAAAAGCCCTAACCTTAACACTAACCCTAACCCTGAATCTTTAACCCTAATCCTCAGAGTAACGCTAACCCTAACCCGACCCCTAACACTAACTCTAACCAAAACACCTAAGCCTAACCCTAACTTTATCCTAACCCTAAACCTCTTTCTAACTCCTAAACCTAAGAGCAAGCCAACCTTCACCCTACCCCCAACCCTAACACTCCAACGCTAATCTTAACCCCAACCCCAACCCAAACCTCTAACACTAACCATAAACCTATCTAACCCTAACCCAACACCTAACCCTAACCCCTAACATTAACCCTAACCTAACACCTCCACCCTAACCCCAACCACAACACCAAACCCACCCCAAACCCCAACCCTCAACCCCAACGCCAACCCAAACCCCCAACCCCAACCCTAAACCCTAACCCCAAGCCCACTCCTAACCCCAAGCTAAACTTAACACCAACTTCAACCCCTAAACCCAACACCAACCCTAACACTAACCCCTAACCTAATTCTAACCCTAACCTAACATTAACACCAACCCAAACCTAACACTATCCCCAACCCTAACCATAACCCCAACCCCAAACCTAACCCCTAACCCCAACCTCTAACCCCAACACTAACCCCAACCCCAACCCTACCACTAACCACTACACCAATCCAAAACTAACCCGAATCCTAACATATTCAACCCCTAACCCCCAACCCCAACCCCTAGCTCCTAACAAAAACCTAATAGTAACGCTAAACTAACTCCAAACCAACCCCAACGCCAAACCCACACTAAACATAACCCCCAGTCCTAGGGCTTAATCTAACACAACTCTACCTTAAACCCTAACACATCATAAGCCTACTTTTCTCTAACCCTAAGTTCAAACCCAACTCCAACCCCAAACCTAATCACTAACCCAACCTAAACCCAACACTATCCCAACCCTATCCCCAACCCCAACCCTATCCCTACCCTTAACCCCAACCCCAACCAAACACAAACACCCACCCAACCTCAGCTCCCAGCTCCAGCTCCAGCCCATCCCTAGACCTAGACTAGCCCTAGTCCTAAACCAATCTCAGCCCGAACCATAACCCTGACCCTAACTCCAACCCAAACCCCAACCCTAAACCAGCACAACAAAACCCCACCATAACCCAACCATAACCACTAACACTAACCCAACCCTAACCTAACCCTAAACTTTCAACCCAAACCAAGAGTAATGCTAACCCTAACACTAACCGTAACCCTAACCCTAAACCAAACCCTAAACCTAACCATAACCCTAACCCAACCCTAAACCAAAGCCTAACCCTAAACCTAACCATAACACTAACCCTAACCATAACAAAAACCCTAACCCAACCCCAAACTGACCTATCTCTAACCACACTGACACTAACCATATTCCAAACAAACTCCAACCCTAACCCTAACCCTAAACCAAACCCTAACCCCAACCAAACCCTAACCCTAAACCTAACACTAATCCTATCCCAACCCCCAACCCAACCCAACCCCTAACCCTAACTTAACCCCAACCCCCAACCCCAACCCTAATCCCAACCCTAAACCAACCATAAACCTCTTCAACCCTAAACCTACGAGTAACTCTAACCCTAACCCCAAACTAACCTAAACCAACCCCAACCATAACCCCAAACCCAAATCCCCAGTCCTAAATCCAAGAGTAACGCTAAAACTAACGCTAACCCTAAACATAACCCTAAACCAAACCTAACCTTCTCAAACCTAACCCCTAACCCAACCCTAACACAACCCTAGCCCTAGCCCCAGCTCCAGTCCTAGCATCAGCTCCAGCCCAAACCTAACTAGCCAGAACCCTAACCCTATCCCTAACCCCAACCCAAACCTAACGCTAAACCTGACACTAATCCCAACACTAAACCTAACCCTAACACCAACCTAACCCTAAACATATCCCGAACCTAACCCCTAACGCCACCCGAACACAACCCTAACACAACCCAACTTAACCCAACCCAACCCAAAATAACCCTGCACACCAACCCAATACTAAACCCAACCACAGTCCCAACCCTAATGCCAAACCAACAATAACCATAACACCAACCTCAATACTAACCCCCAACCACAACCCTAACCCTCCTAAGCTTCTATCCCTACCACTTTAACCCCTAATCTTAACATCAACCAAAGACTAACCCGAACTCCTTAACCTAAAAACCCGCATGAGTAACACTAACCCTAACCCAAACCCTAACTATGACCAAAACCCCTAACCTAACCCTAACCCCAACTCTAAACCTCTTCTAACCCTAAACCCAAGAGTATCGCTAACCCTAACCCTAACCCTAAACCTAAACCAAACCCCTAACCCTAAATCCTAACCCCTAACCCTAACCCTAAACCCTAACCCTAACTCCTTACCCTAAACCCAAGAGTAACGCTAACCCTAACCCTAATCCTCAACCAAACCCTAACACTAACCCCCAAAACAAACCCTAACCCCAAGACTAAGCCTCAAGCCTCAACCTCAACCGTAACCACCAACCCCTAACCCTAAATGTCTTTTAACCCTAAACCCAAGAGTAACGCTAACCCTAACCCTAAACAAAACCCTAAACCTAACCCTAACCCCAAACTTAACTCTAAACCGAAACCCAACCCTCAAACCCAACCCTAATCCTAACTCCTAACCAAAACCCCTAACCCTAAACCTAACCTTAAACCCTCTTCTAACCCCAAACCCAATAGTAACGCAAACCTAACACTAACCCTAACCCTAACCCTAAACCAAACCCTAACCCTAAACCAAACCCTAACCCCAAACCTAACACTATCCCAACCCTAACCCCTAACCCTAACCCTAATCCCTAACCCTAACCCCTAACCCCTAATCCTAACCACATAACCCCTAACCCTAACCCTAATCCCTAACTCCTAACCCTAACCCTCAAACCTCTTCTAACCCTAAACCCAAGAGTAACGCTAACCCCAACCCTAACCCTAACCCCTAACCATAACCCTAAACCCAAACCTCTTCTAACCCTAAACCTAAGAGTAACGCTAAACCCAACCCTCAATCTCTAATCATAACCCTAGTGAAAACTCCTAACCCTAACCCCAAACCTAACCCCTAACCCCAACTCCTAACCCCTAACCCTAGCCCTAGCCCTAGCTCCTATCCCTAGCCCAGGCATTAGCCCTAGTCCTGAAATTAGGGTTGGGTTAGGGGTTAGGCTTAGGGTTTAGGTTAGGTTAACATTAGGTTAAGTGTTAGAGTTAAGTGTTAGGTTAGGTTTAGGTTAGGTTAGAATTTAGGTTAGGTTAGGGTTAGTGTTAGGTTTAGGTTTAGGGTTAGGCTATCGTTAGAGTTAAGGTTAAAGTTAAGTGTTAGGTTAGTTTAGGCTTAGGTTACGGCTGGGTTAGGCTTTAGGGTGTGTATGGTAGTGGTAG
>CAKJTW010000556.1:0-42384 GCA_917880005.1 Nanger dama | reverse complement strand
GTTAGCCTTGGGGATAGGATTAGTGTTAGGGGTTAGGGGTTGGGATCAGGGTCAGGGTCAGGGTTTGGGGTTAGGGTTGGGAGTTAGGTTGGCTTAGGAGTTAGAGGTTGGGTTAGTGTTAGGGTTAGGCATTAGGGTTTGGGTTTGGGTTAGGGTTAGGTTAGGGATTAGGGTTGGTGTTAGGGTGAGGGTTAGGGGTTAGGGGTTGGGTTGGAAGCAGGGTTAGGCTTAGGGTTAGGGGTTAGGGTTAGTGTTAGGGTTAGTGTTAGGGGTTAGGGTTTGGGTTAGGGTTGGGGTTTGGGATTAGGATTAGGGGTTAGGGTTAGTGTTGGGGTTGGGGGTTGGGGTTGGGGTTGGGTTAGGGGTTGGGTTGGGGTTAGGGTTGGGATTGCAGTTGGGTTTAGGTTTGGGATTGTGGTTCTGGTTGGGGTTGAGGTTGGGGTTAGGAATAGGGTTGGGGTTAGGGGTTAGGGGTTAGGTTTGGGGTTAGGGTTAGTGTTGTGGTTCGGTTTAGGGTTAGGGGTTAGGGTTGGGGGTTTTCTTTAGGGGTTAGGGTTAGGGGTTTTGGGTTAGGGTTAGGTATAGTGTTAGCGGTTAGGGGTTAGGGTTAGGGTCGGGGTTTTGGGGTTGGGGCTGGGGTTTAGGATTAGGGTTGGGGTTGAGGCTTAGGGTTAGGGTTTAGGGTTAGGGGTTAGAGTCAGGGTCAGGATTTAGGGTTGGGTTTAGCGTTGGGGTTAGTGTTAGGGTTAGGGTTAGGGTCAGGATTTAGTATTATTGTGGGGTTAGGGTTATGGTTAGGGTTAGTGTTAGTGTTAGGGTTTAGTGTTTAGGGTTAGGGGTTAGGATTAGGGGTTTTGTTTAGGGTTAGGGTTAGGGTTAGGTGTTAGGTTTAGGGTTTTGGTTGGGGTTTCAGGATTAGCGTTAGGGTTAGCGTTAGTGTTAGTGTTAGGGGTTAGGGGTTGAGGTTAGGGTCCGGGGTCAGGGTCGGGGTTTAGGGTTAGGGTAGGGATAGGTTTGTGTTTGGGGTTAGGGTTGTGGTTTGGGTTAGGGGTTAGGATTTATGTTAGGGTTAAGTTTAGGATTAGGGATTAGGGATTCAGGACATGTGTTGGGGTTAAGGTTAGGGTTGGGGATTGGGGTTCGGTTTAAGGTTTAGGGTTAGGGTTGGGGAAAGGGTTTACGCTTAGGATATGTGTTAGGGTTAATGTTAGGGTTAGGGTTAGAGTTAAGCTTAGGGCAAGGTTTAGGAGTAGGTTTAAGTAGGGGTTGGCGTGGGGTTAGGTTTGAGGGTTAAGGTTAGCCTTACTCTTGGGTTTATTGTTATAGAGGTTTATGTTTAGGGTTATGGTTAGAATAGTTTTAGGGCTGGGGGTGGGGGTAGGTTTAGGTGTTGTGGTTGGTGTTGGGGTGGGGTTAGTGTTAGGGTTGTGTTACGCTTAAGGTAATGGTTGGTGTTTGGTGTTAGGGTTAGGGTTATTGTTTAGGCTTTAGGGATAGTGTTATTGTTAGGGGTAGGGTTAGTGATGCAGGTAGGTTTAGGGGTTCTGGTTAGGGTTGAGATAAGATTACGGTTGGGTTAGTGGTAGGGGTAGAGGTAGGTTTGGGGTTGGGTTTGAACAAGTTAGCGTTAGGGTTAGGGTTAGGGGTTGGGGTTTTGGTTGGGGTGGGGTTAGTGATGGGGTTGGGGGTTGGGGTTGGTATTAGGTGTTAGGGTTGGGGTTAGGTTTAGGGTTATAGTTAGGGTTGGGGTTAGGGTTAAGGGTTGGGGTTAGTGTTAGTGTTAGGGTTAGCGTTAGGGTCACGGTCAGGGGTCAGCGTCAGGGTCGGGGTTTAGGGGTTAGGTTGCGTTAGGGTTAGCATTAGGGTTAGTGTTAGAGTTGGCTTAGGGGTTAGTGTTAAAGTAGGATTAGGGGTTAGGTTTAGGGGTTAGGGTAAGTGTTAGGGTTAGTTTAGGGTTAAAATTGGGGTTAGGGTTAGGGTTGGGATTAGGGTTGGGGTTAGGGGTTAGGATAGGGTTGGGATTTAGGGTTATTGCAGGGTTAGGGTTCAGGTTAGGTTTAGTGTTGGGTTTTAGGTTTTAGGGCTAGGGTTAGGTTTGGGGTTAGGGTTAGGCGTTTGGTTCAGGATAGTGTTATGGTTAGGGGTTAGGTTTAGGTTTTGGGTTGGGGTTTAGGATTAGCGTTAGGATTAGGGTTAGGGGTTAGTGTTAGAGTCAGGGTTAGGGTTAGGATTAGGAGTCAGGCTCCGGGTCGGGGTTTAGGGTTAGGGTTAGCGTTAGGGTTGGGTGATAGGGTTACTGTTGGGGTTAGGGTTAGGGGGTTAGGGTTAGGGGTGTGGGTTAGGGTTAGGGGTTGGGGTTGGGGTTAGGGTTAGGGTTTAAGGTTAGGATTAGGGTTAGTGGTTAGGATTAGGGTTGGGATTACGGTTGGGGTAGGGGTTACGTTTAGGGGTTAGGGGTTAGGGTTAGTGTTAGGGTTAGGGTTTAGGATTAGGGGTTAGGGTTAGGGGTTAGGGTTAGGGGTTAGGGATAGGGTTAGGGTTAGGGATAGGGTTAGGGTTAGTGTTCGGGTTAGGGGTTAGGGATAGGGTTAGGGGTTGGGGTTGGGGTTGGGTTTAGAGTTGGGATTGTGGTTGATGTTGGGGTTTGGGTTGGGGTTGGGGTTAGGGTTAGGTTTGGGGTTAGGGTTAAGGTTAGGATTAGGGTTGGGGTTAGGGTTAAGGTTGGGGTTGGTGTTAGGGTTAGGGTTAGGGTTTGGTTTGGGGTTAGGGTTGGGATTAGGTTTAGGGGTTGATTTAGGGTTATGGTTCGGTTTAGGGTTAGGGTTTGGTTTATGGTTAGGGTTAGGATTAGGGTTAGGGGTTTGGTTAGGATTAGGGATAGGGTTAGCGGTTAGGGTTTGGGTTGGGGTTTAGGGTTAAGGTTAGTGTTCGGGTTAAGTTTGGGGCTTAGGGTTAGTGTTAGGGGTTGGGGTTAGGGTTAGGGTCAGGGTTGGGTTAAGGTTAGGTTTAGGGATAGGGTTTATTGTTTGGGTTGGGGTTAGGTTTAGTGTTGGGGCTGAGGGTTTGAGTTAGGGTTAGCGGTTAGAGTTGGGTGTGGGTTTAGGGGTTAGGGTTGGGGTTAGGGATAGGGGTAGGGGTAGGGCTAAAGGTATGTGTGGGTTAGAGTTAGAGTTAGTGTTAGGTTTAGGGTTGGGTTAGGGGTTAGGGTTAGGGTTAGGGTTTAGAGTTAGGATTAAGGTTAGGGGTTAAGGTTAGGGTTTAGGGATAGGGTTTGGTTTATGGTTGGGGTTAGGGTTAGTGTTACTCCTAGGTTTAGGGTTAGAAACGGTTTAGGGTTAGGGTTAGGGGTTAGGGTTAGGAATTTTGTTTAGGGTTAGGGTTAGGGTTAGGGGTTAGGATTAGGTTTGGGGGTTAGGGTTAGCGTTTGCGTTAGGGTTAGCGTTTGGGTTTGTGTTAGGGTTAGGGGCTTAGTGTTAGGGTTAGGATTCGGGTTAGTGTTGGGGTTGGGGGTTGGGGTTAGGGTTGGGATTGCAGTTGGGGTTAGTGTTGGGGTTCAGGTTACGGTAAGAGTTGGGGTTAGGTTTAGAATTAGGGTTAGGGTTTGGTTTAGCTTTAGGGTTAGTGTTTAGGTTTAGGGTTAGGGTTAGGGTTAGGGTTTGGGGTTAGGGTTAGTCTTAGGGTTAGTGTTAAGATTTAGGGGTTAAGGTCAGAGTCAGGGTCAGGGAGTCAGGGCCAGGGTTTGGGGTTAGGTTTGCATTAGAGTTAGCATTCGGGTTAAGGTCCGGGTTAGGTTTAGCGTTGGGGGTTAGGGTTAGGGTTGAGGTTTAGAGTTAGGGGTTAGGGTTAGTGTTAGGGGTTATGCTAGGGTTAGGGTTGGGGTGGAGTTAGGGTTGGGGGGTTGGTTTTAGGGTTGGGGTTCGGTTTAGGTTGATGTTAAGGTTAGGTTTAGGGGTTAGGGTTAGGGGTTTAGTGTTAGCGTTTGGATTAGGGTTAGGTCAGGGTCAGGGTCAGGGTCAGAGTCAGGGTCAGGGATTAGGGGTTGGGTTTAGCGTTGGGGTTAGCGTTAGGGTTAGTGTTAGGGTTAGGGTCAAGGTCAGGGTCAGAGTCAGAGTCAGGGTCAGGGTTTAGGGGTTAGGTTTGGTGTTCGGGTTAGCTTTAGCGTTAGGTTTAGGGTTAGGGTTAGCGTTAGGGTTTAGAGTTAGGGGTTAGGTTTAGGGTAAGGGGTTAGGTTTAGTGTTTGGGTTATGTTAGGGTTAGTGTGGGGTGAGGGTTAGGGTTGGGGTTGGCTTTAGGGTTGGTGTTGGGGTTAGGTTTGGGGTTAAGTTTAGGTTTAGGGTTGGGGTTAGGGTTAGGGTTGGGTTTAGGGTTAGATTTGGGGTTAGTGTTAGGGTTAGGTTTAGGGTTAGGATTTAGAGTTATTGTGGGGTTAGGGTTATGGTTAGGGTTGGTGTTAGGTTTTAGGGTTAGGATTATTGTTAGGGTTAGGGTTAGACCGAGGGATAGGGTATGGGCTAGGGTTAGGTTTAGTGTTTGGATTAATATTACGGTTAAGGTTAGGTTTAGGTTAGTGTTAGGTTTAAGGCTAGTGTTACTCTTAAGGTGTGTTTTAGGGTTAGGGTTAGGGTTTAGGGTAATGGTTAGTGTTAGGGGTTAGGGTTAGGGTTAGGGTTAGAGTTATCGGTTGGGGGTAGGGGGTACGTGTGGGGAATGGGTTCAAGTTAGTGTTAGGGTTAGGGTTTGGTTACGGTTAGAGTTACGGTTCGGGTTTAGGGTTTAGGGTTAGGATTAGGGTGGGGTTTAGGGTTAGGGATGGAGTTAGATTTAGGGTTCACAGTTAAGGTTAGGGGTTAGATTTAGGGATAGGGATTAGGATAGGGGTAGGGGTATGGGTTGGGGGTTAGGTTTAGGGTTAGCGTTGTGTTAGGGCTAGGGTTGGGTTAGGGTTTGGTTTAGGGTTAGGGTTATGTTTAGGGTTTGGGTTAGCGTTACTCTTAGGTTTAGGGTTAGAAGAGGTTTAGGGTTAGGGTTAGGTTTGGGGGTTTTAATTAGGGTTAGGGGTTAGGATTAGGGTTGAGGTAAATGTTAGGGTTAGGGGTTAGGGTTAGGGGTTAGGGTTAGGGTTAGGGTTAGTGTTTAGGGTTATGGTTAGTGTTAGTTTTAGGGTCAGGGTCAGGGTCAGAGACAGGGGTCAGGGTTTATGGTTAGGTTAACATTAGGGTTAGTGTTAGTGTTAGGTTTAGGGTTAGAGTTAGCGTTAGGGGTTAGTTTTAAGGTGAGGTTAGGGTTAAGTTTAGGGGTTCACGGTTGGTTTAGGGTTAGGTTTGGGGTTAGGGTTATTGTTGGGTTTAGGGTTAGGGTTGGCATTAGAGATTAGGGTTAGGGTTAGGATTTTGTGTTATTGTGGGGTTAGGGTTATGGTTAGGGATAGTATTAGGTTTTAGGGTTTTGGGGGTTACGGTTAGGGTTAGGGTTAGGGGTTTCGGTTAGGGTTAGGGTTAGGGTTAGGGGGTTACAGTTAGGGGTTAGGGTTAGGGTTAGGGTTAGGGATTAGGATTAGGTTTGGGGTTAGCCTTAGGGTTAGGGTTGAGTGTTGGTGTTAGGGTTAGGGTTATGGTTAGGGTCAGGGTCAGGGTCATGTTTAGGGTTAGGGTTAGCGTTAGCGTTAGGGTTAACATTAGGATTAGGTTTAGGCTTAGGGTTAGGTGTTAGGGTTAGAGGTTAGCGGTTTTGGTTGGGGTTAGGGTTGGGATTAGTGTGAGGGTTAGGGTTAGGGTTGGGTTTGGGGTTAGGGTTGAGGTTGGGGTTGGGGTTAGGGTTGCGATTGCGTTTGGGTTTATGGTTGGGATTGTGGTTCTGGTTAGGGTTGGGGTTAGGGTTAGGTTTGGGATTACGGTTAGGGTTCGGTATAGGGTTTGGGTTATGGTTAGGATTGGGGTTGGGGATAGGATTAGGGTTGGGGTTAGGGTTAGTCTTATGGTTGGTGTTAGGCTTAGGATTAGTGTTACGGTTAGGGGTTTGGTTTAGGGTTAGGTTTAGGGGTTACGATTTGCTTTAGGGTTAGGGTTAGGGTTAGGTTTCGTGTTTGGGTTGAGGTTAGAGTTAGAGATTAGGGTTAGGGATTAGGGTTAGGGTTTAGGGTTAGGGTTAGGGAAAGTGTTTAGGCTTAGGATATGTGTTAGGGTTAAAATTAGGGTTATGGTTGGATTTAGGCCTAGGGCTAGTTTTAGGGAGGTTTAAGGTAGGGTTGGCGTTGGGGTTAGGTTTAGGGTTAAGGTTAGCATTATTATTAGGTTTATTGTTATACAGGGTTAGGTTTAGGGGTTATGGTAAGAATAGGGTTAGGGCTAGTGTTAGGGGTAGGTTTAGAGGTTGTGGTTAGTGTTTGGGGTAGGGTTAGTTTTAGGATTGTGATAGGGTTAAGGTAAGGGTTAGTGTTTTGTGTTAGGGTTAGGGTTATGGTTTAGGGTTTAGGGATAGGGTTATGGTTATGAGTAGGGGTAGTGATGCACGTAGGTTTAGGGGTTGTGGTTAGGGTTAGGGATAAGGTTATGGTTGGGTTAGGGTAGGGGTAGAAGTAGGTATAGGGTTAGGTTTAGACGAATTAGGGTTACGGATAGGGTTAGGGTTAGGGATTTTTGGTTAGGGTAAGTGTTAGGGTTAGGGTTAGGGGTGAGGGTTAGGTTTCGGACTGGGTGTTAGGGTTAGGGTTGGGGTTGGTTTATGATTAGGGTTAGTGTTAGGGTTTGGGGTTGGGGTTAGGGTTAGGATTATGGTCAGGGTCAGGGACAGGGGTCAGAGTCAGGGTCAGGGTTTAGGGTTAGGTTTAGAGTTAGGGTTAGTGTTGGGGTTAGGGGTTAGGTTTAGGGGTCAGCTTAGGGGTTAATGTTAGGGTTAGGGTTAGGTTTAGTGATTAGGGTTAGTGTTAGGGTTAGGTTAGGGTTAGTGTTGGGTTTAGGGTTAGGGTTGGGGTTGGGGTTGGGCTTAGGATTTGGTTTAGGGTTAGTATTTAGGTTTATTGTGCGGGTAGGGTTATGGTTAGGGGTAGGGTTAGGGTTAGGGGTTAGGTTTAGGGTTGGGGATATGGTCAGGGTCAGGGTCAGTGTTTGGGGTTAGGGTTAGGGGTTAAGGGTCGGGTTGGGGTTAGGGTTAGGGTTAGGGGGTTAGGTTTAGGGTTTGGGTTAGGGTTTAGGGTTAGCCTTAGGGTTGGGGTTAGTGTTAGGGGTTAGGGGTTAGGGTTATGGTCAGGGTCCAGGGTCAGTGTTTAGGGTTAGGGTTAGGGTTGGTGTTGGGGTTGGGGTGGGGGTTAGTGTTGGTGTTAGGTTTAAGGTTAGGGTTAGGATTAGGGTTAGGGTTTGGTTTAGGGGTTAGGGTTAGGATTAGGGTTTGGTTTAGGGTAAGTGTTAGTGTTAGGGTTGAGGTTAGGGTTAGGGTTAGCGTTAGGGTTGGGATTACCGTTAGGGTTGGGGTTGGCATTAGGTTTAGGGTTGGGGTTAGGGTTAGGGGTTAGTGTTGGTGTTAGGGTTAAGGTTAGGGTTAGGGTTAGGGTTAGGGGTTTGGTTTAGGGTTAGGGGTTAGGATTAGGGTTTGGTTTCGGGTTAGGGTTACGGTTGGGTTAAGTTTCGGGTTAGGGTTTGGTTTAGGGGTTAGATTTAGGGTTAATGGTTTTGGTTAGGGTTAGGGATAGGGTTAGCGGTTAGGGTTACAGTTAGGGTTAGGGTTTGGGGTTGGGATTAGGGTTGGGGTTAGGGTTAGGCTTGGGGTTTATGATTAGGGTTGGGGTTGGGGGTTAGGTTTCGGGTTAGGTTTAGGGTTAGGGTTAGTGTTGGTGTTAGGGTTAAGGTTAGGGTTAGGGTTAGGATTAGGGTTTGGTTTAGGGTTAGGGTTAGAGTTAGGGTTGGGTTTAGGGTTAGTGGTTTTGTTTAGGGTTAGGGATAGGGTTAGTGGTTAGGGTTAGGGTTTAGGGTTAGGATTAGGGTTAGGGTTTAGGATTAGGTTTGGGGTTAGGGGTTAGGTTTGGGGTTTAGGGTTAGTGTTATGGTTAGGGTTAGTGATAGGGTTAGGGATAAGGTTAGGTCAGGGTCAGGGTCAGGGTTTAGGGTTAGGGTTAGCGTTAGGTTTAGTGATAGCTTTAGCGTTAGGGTTAGTGTTAGGGGTTTCGTTTAGGGTTTAGGGTTAGTGTTAGGGGGTTAAGGTTAGGGTTAGGGTTAGGGGTTAGGGATAGGGTTGGGGTTTAGGGTTAGGGGTTGAGGTTGGGGTTAGGGTTGGTGTTGGGGTTATGGCTGGGATTGGGGTTGGGGTTAGAGTTGGGATTGTGGTTGGGGTAAGGGTTGGTTGGGGTTGGTGTTAGGGTGAGGTTAGGTTTGGGAGTAAGGGGTTAGGGTTGGGGGTTTAGGTTTAGTGTTAGAGTTAATATTAGGGTTAGGGTTGGGGGTAGGGTTAGTGTTAGGGTTGTGTTAGGGTTAGCTTTGGGGTGGGGTTAGAGCTGGGGCTGGGTATACGGTTGGGGTTGGGGTTAGGTTTAGGGTTAGGTTAGGTTTAGTGTTGGGATTAGGGGTTAGGGGTTGGGGTTGGGGTTAGAGTTAGGGTTGGGTTTAGGGTTAGTGTTGGTGTTATGTTTAGGGTTAGGGTTAGAGTTAGGATTTAGGGTTATTGTAGGGTTAGGGTTATGGTTAGGGTTAGTGTTAGGTTTTAGGGTTTATGATTAGTGTTAGGGTTAATGTTAGGAGCTAGGGATACGGTTTGGGCTCGGGTTAGTTTTAGTGTTCGGGTTAATACGGATAAGATTAGGTTTAGGGTTAGTCTTTTATATTTAGGTTTAGTGTTACTCCTAGGGATTGTTTTAGGGTTAGGGTTAGTGTTTAGGATTATGGTTAGATTTAGGTTTAGGGTTAGGTTAGGGTAAGTGCTAGGGCTGGGGTTAGGGATAGGGTTAAAATTTTAGTTTGGGTTGTGGTTTAGGGTTATGGTTAGTCTTAGGGGTTATGGTTGGGGTTAGCGTTATAGGTTAGGGGTAGGGGTATGGTAGGGGAATCGATTAAAGTTAGTGTTAGGGTTAGCGTTTGGTTACAGTAAGTGTTAGGGTTAGGGTTTAGGTTTTAGGGTTATAGTTAAGATTGGGTTTAGGGTTAGGGATGGAGTCAGGGTTAGGGGTTCAGAGTTAAGGTTAGGGTTGGGTTTAGGGATAGGGATTAGGGATAGGGGTAGTGGTATGGGTTGTGGTTCAGTTTAGAGTTAGCGTTGTATTAGGGTTAGGATTAGGGCTAGGGCTAGGTTAGGGTTTGGTTTAGGTTTAGGGTTATGTTTAGTGTTAGGGTTAACGTTACTCTTAGGTTTAGGTAGGAAGAGGTTTAGGGTTAGTGTTAGGGTTAGGGTTAGGGGTTTTGGTTAGGGTTAGGGTTAGGTTTAGGGTTAGGGTTAGGGGTTATGTTTTAGTTTTAGCTTTGCGGTTGGAGCGATTAGTGTTAGTGATAGGGTTAGGAAAGGTTAGGTCAGGGTCCGGGTCAGGGTTTAGGGTTAGAGGTTAGCGTTTGTGTTAGCATTAGCATTAGTGTTAGCGTTAGGGTTGGGGGTTAGGGTTAGGTTTAGGATTAGGGTTAGGGGTTAGGGTTTAGGGTTAGCGTTACGGTTAGGGTTAGTGATAGGTTTAGGGATAGGGTTAGGTCAGGATCAGGGTCAGAGTTTAGGGTTAGGGTTAGGGTTAGCGTTAGTGTTAGTTTTACGTTAGGGTTAGCGTTAGGGTTAGGGATAGGGTTAGGTTTGGGGGTTAGGTTATTGTTAGGGTTAGGGTTAGGGGTTTAGGGGTTAGGGTTAGGGTTAGGGGTTAGGAATAGGGTTAGGTTTAGCATTAGGGTCGAGATTGGGGTTAGGGTTCGTGTTGGGGTTATGGTGGGGATTAGGGTTGGGGTTAGGTTTGGGATTGTGGTTGGGGCAAGGGTTAGGGTTAGGGTTGGTGTTAGGGACAGGGTTAAGGTTAGGGTTAGGTTTAGGAGTTAGGGTTTGGCTTAGGGTTTAGGTTTGGGGTTAGCTTTAATGTTAGGGTTAGGGTTAGGGGTTACAATTATGGTTAGGAGTTAGGGGTTTGGTTATGGTTATGGTTAGGGTTGGGTTTGGTTTAGGGTTAGGGTTAGGGTTAGGGTTAGTGTTAGGGTTAGCGTTAGAGTTAGCATTAGGATTAGCTTTAGGTTTAGCGTTATGTTTAGGGTTAGGGTTGAGGGTTAGTGTTAGTGTTAGGGTTAGGGGTTGAGGTTAGGGGGAGGATTAGGGTTAGGGTTAGGGGTTAGGGATAGGGTTAGGGTTAGGGTTAGGGGTTGAGGTCGGGGGTTAGGGTTGGGGTTGGGTTTAGGGCTGGGAATGGGGTTGGGGGTTGGGTTTGGGATTGTGGTTGGGTTTGGGGTTGGGGTTGGGTTTAGGGTTAGGGTTGGTGTTAGGGTTAGGGTTAGGGTTGGGGTTAGAATTAGGCTTGGTGTTGGGGTTAGGGTTAGGTTTAGGGGTTAGTGTTGGGGTTACAGTTTAGGGATAGGGTTAGGTTTAGGTTTAGGGTTATGATTAGGGTTAGGGTTAGGGTTTAGTGTTAGGGATTGTGTTAGGGTTAGGGTTAGTGTTGAGGGTCACGGTCAGGGGCAGGTTCAGGGTCAGAGTAAGGGTCAGGGTTTAGGGGTAGGTTTAGCGTTAGGGTTAGCATTAGAGTTAGGGTTAGGGTTAGGGTTATCTTAGGGGGTTAGTATTAGGGTTAGGGTTAGGGTTAGGGGTTAGGGTTAGGGTCAGGGTTAGGGTTATGGTTAGGGTTAGTGTTACCGTTAGGGTTAGGGTTAGGGTCAGGGTTATGGTCAGTGTCTGGGTCAGGGTCAGGGTTTAGGTTTAGGTTTAGTGTTAGGGTTAGCGTTAGGGGTTGGGTTTGGGTTTAGGGTTAGCGTTAGGGTTTAGTGTTAGTTTAGGGTTAGGGTTATGGTTAGGGTTAGTGGTTAGGGTTACTGTTATGGTTAGTTTAGGATTAGGGTTGGGTTAGGATTAGGGTTGGGATTTAGGGTTATTGTGAGGCTTAGGGTTATGGTTAGGGATAGTGTTAGCTTTAGGTTTAGGGTTAGGGTTAGTGTTAGGGTTTAGGGTTAGCCTTAGTGTTAGGGTTAGGGTTAGGGTTAGGGTTAGGGTCAGGGTCAGGGGTCAGGGTAAGGGTTTGGGGTTAGGTTTAGCATTAGAGTTAGCGTTAGCATTAGGGTTAGCGTTAGGGTTAGGGGTTAGGCTTAGCATTAGGGGGTACGTTTAGGGTTAGGGTTAGGGTTAGGGCTTAGGGTTAGGGTTAGTGTTAGGGTTTAGTGTTAACGCTGCGGTTAGGGTTAGTGTTAGGGTTAGGATTAGGGGTTAGGTTCAGTGTCAGAGTCAGGGTTTTGGGTTAAGGTTAGCGTTAGCGTTAGGGTTGCTTAGGGTTAGGGTTAGGGTTAGGGTTGGGGTTTAGGGTTAGGGTTAGGTTTAGTGTTAGGGTTGAGGCTTAGGGGTTACGGTTGGGGTTAGGGTTAGGGGTTTTGATTACGGTTATGGTTAGGGTTATGGTTTGGTTTAGGGTTAGGGTTAGGATTAGAGTTAATTTTATGGTTTGGGCTAGGGATAGGTTTAGGATTAGGGGCTAGTGCTACGGCTAGGGATATTGCTAGGGCTAGGGCTAGGTTTTACGGTTAGTGTTTAGTGTTGTTAGTGTTAGAGTAAAGGTTAGGGATAGTGTTAGGAGTTAAAGTTAGGGTTAGGGATAGTGTTAGTGTTAAGGTTGGGGTTAGGGATTATGGTTAGTGTTAGTGTTAGTGTTAAGGGGTTAGGATTAGAAAAGACTTTGGTCTTAGGATATGTCTTAGGGTTAAAGTTAGGGTTATGGTTGGAGTTAGGCCTGGGGCTAGGTTTAGCATAAGTTTAGGGTAGGTTGGCGTTGGGGGTTAGGTTTAGAGTTAAGGTTAGCATTACTATTAGGTTTATTGTTATAGAGGGTTAGATGTGGGGTTATGTTTAGAATAGAGTTGGGGCTAGGATTAGCGGTAGGTTTAAGGGTTGTGGTTAGTGGTAGGTTTTGGGGGTTGGTATTGGGATGGGTTGGGGCTAGGGTAGGGGTTAGTGTTTAGTGTTAGTGTTAGGGTTAGGGTTATGGTTTAGGGCTTAGGGATAGGGTTATGGTTATGGGTAGGGGTAGTGGTGAAGTAGGTTTATGGGTTTTGGTTAGGTTTAGGGATAAGGTTACGGTTGGGTTCGCGGTAGGGGTAGAGATGGGGTTAGGGTTATGTTTAGAGGAGTTAGGGTTAGGGATATGGTTTTGTTTAGGGTTAGGTGTGTGGGTTTGGGGTTATGCTTAGGGTTAGGGATAGGGTTTAGGGTTAGGATTAGAGTTAGGGTTGGGGTTGGGGTTGGGGTCACGGTCAGGGGTCAGGATCAGGGTCAGAGTCAGGTTCAGGGGTTTAGTGTTAAGATTAGTTTTAGGGGTTGGGGTGTGGGTTAGGGTTAGCATAGGGGTTAGTGTTAGGGTTAGGTTTAGGGTTATGGTTGGTGGTTAGGGTTGGTGTTAGGGGTTACGTTAGGGGTTAGGGTTGAGATTAGAGTTGGGGTTAGGGTTAGGGTTGGGGGTTAGGATTTACGGTTATTGTAGGATTAGGGTTATGGTTAGGGTTAGTGTTGGGTTTTGGTTTGAGGTTTAGGGTTAGGGTTGGGTTAGGGTTAGAGTTGGGGGTTAGGGTTGGGGTTAGGGTTAGGGGTTAGGGGTTAGGGGGTTAGGGTTAGTTTTAGGGTTGGGGTTAGGGGTTAGGGCTGGGTTGGGGTTATGATTAGGGGTTAGTGTTGGGGTTGGGGTTAGGGTTGGGGTTTGGTTTAGGGTTAGGGTTAGGGTTGGGGTTAGGGTTTGGTTTGGGGTTAGGGTTAGAGTTAGAATTAGGGTTAGGTTTAGGATTAGGGCTTGGTTTGGGGTTGGGGTTGGAGGGTTTTGTTTAGGGTTAGGGATAGAGTTAGCAGTTGGGGTTAGGGTTAGGATTAGGGTTAGGGTTAGGGTTTAGGGGTTAGCATTACGGTTAGGGGTTAGTGATGGAGTTAGGGTTAGGGTTGGGGTCGAGGGTCAGGGTCAGGGTTTAGGGTTGGGGTTAGCGTTAGGGGTTAGAGGTTAGCGTTAGGGTTGGTGTTAGGGTTGGGTTTAGGGGTTAGGGGTTAGGGTTAGTGTTAGGGTTAGGGTTAGGGGTTAGGGGTTAGGGTTAGGGGTTAGGGGTTAGGGATAAGGTTAGGTTTAGGGTTAGGGTTGAGGTTGGGGTTAGGGATGGGGTTGGGGTTAGGGTTGGGATTGGGGTTGTGGTTAGTGTTGGGATTGTGGTTGGGGTTAAGGTTGGGGTTGGGGTTAGGGTTAGGTTTAGGGGTTGGGTTTGGGGTTAGGGATGGGGGTGGGGTTAGGGGTTAGAGTTCAGGTTAGGGTTGGGGGTTGGGGTTGGAGTTGGGGTTGGGGTTAGGGTTGGGGTTAGGTTTGGGGTTGGGGTTAGGGTTTGGGATGGGGTTGGGTTTGGGGTTGGGTTTGGGGTTAGGGGTTGGGGGTTGGGTTTAGTGGTTAGGGTTAGGGTTACAGTTTAGGGTTAGGGTTGGGGTTAGGTTAGTGTTGGGTTTAGGGTTAGGGGTTTGGTTGGGGTTAGGGTTAGGTTTTGTTTAGGGTTAGGGATTTTGGTTAGGGTTAGGGGTTAGAGTTAGGGGTTTTGGTTGGGGTTAGGTTTAGGGTATAGGTTTATGTTTAGCATTAGGGTTAGCGTTAGCGTCAGGGTTACCATTAGGGGTTAGGGGTTGAGGCTTGGGTTGGGGTTAGGGTTAGTGTTAGGGTTAGGGGTTTAGGGTTGGGGATGGGATTTGGGTTAGGGGTTAGGGTTGGGGTTAGGGTTAGGGTTAGGGCTGGGGTTAGGGTTAGGGTTAGGGTTAGGATTGGGTTTAGGGTTAGGGGTGGGATTGGGGTTGGGGTTAGGGTTGGGGCTTGCGTTAGGTTTAGGGTTGGGGTTAGTGTTAGGGGTTGGGGTTAGTGTTGGGGTTAGGGTTAGTGGTTAGGGTTTGGGTTAGGGTTAGTAGTTAGGGATAGGGTTATGGTAAGAGTTAGGGTTGAGGGTTTGGGTTGGGTTTTTGGTTGTGGTTAGGGTTGGGGTTTGGGTTGGTGTTAGGGGTTAGGGTTAGGGTTAGTGTTAGGGTTTGGGGTTTAGGGTTAGGGGTTAGGACTAGGGCTGGGGTTATGACAAGTGCAAGTGCTAGAGCTGGGGCTGGGGCTGGGGCTAAGAGCCATGGTTAGGGTTAGGAGTAGGGTTTAGGATTAGGGTTGGGGTTAGGGTTGGGGTAAGGTGTTGGGGTTAGGGTTCGGAGTACGGTTGGGGTTATGTTATGGTTAGGGTTAGGATGTGGGGGTTTAGGATTAGGGTTAGGTTTAGGGTTAGTGTTGGGAATTAGTGTTGGGGGTTAGGGTTAAGGTTAGTGTTACTGTTAGGGTTTGTGTAGAAGAGGTTAAGCTTTAGAGTTAGGTTTAGAATAGGGTTATGGTTAGGGTTTAGGATTAGGGTTAGGGGGTTGGGTTGGGGTTAGGTTTAGGATTAGGGTTAGGGTTGGGTTAGGGATTGGGGTTGAGATTTAGGTTTGGGGTTAAGGTTAGGGGTAGGGGTAGGGGTAGGGGTATGTGTTAGGTTTGGATTATGGTTAAGGTTATGGTTGGGTTAAGGTTAGTTTAGGGTTGGGGCTAGTGAGAGTGTTAGGGCTGGGGTTGGGTCTGGGGCTAGGGCTAGTGTTGGTGTAAGGTTAGGGTTCAGGGGTTAGGGTTATTGTTAGGTTTAGTGTTAGGGGTAGGGGTTAAGTCTAGGGTTGGGGTTGCAGTTAGGGTTAGGTTTAGTGTTACTGTTAGGTTTAGTGTTAGAAGACGTTTGCGGTTAGGGTTAGCATTAGAATAGGGTTAGGGTTAGGTTGGGGTATTGGGGTTAGGGGTTGGGGTTAGGGTTTAGGGTTAGGGTTAGGGGTTAGGGTTTGGGTTAGGGTTAGGGGTTAGGGGTAGGTGTATGGGTTGGAGTTAGGGTTAGGGTTAGCATTGGGATAGGGTTAGGGTTAGGGTTTAGGGTTTAGGTTTGGGGTTATGGTTAGGTTAGGATTAGGGATAGGGATAGTGTTAGTTTTAGGGTTAGTGTTAGGTTTAGGGGTAGGGTTAGAGGTTGTGGTTAGGATTGGGGTTAGGGTTAGGTTTAGGTTTAGGATTAGTTTAGGGTTGGGGTTAGGGTTATAGTTGGGTTACAGTTAGGGGTAGGGGTAGGGGTAAGGGTAGGGGCATGAGGTGGGTTTAGGTTTAGGGTTAGGGTTAGGGTTGGTTAGTGTTAGGGGTTGGGTTTAGGGTTAGGGTATAGTGTTTAGGGTTAGGGTTAGGTTTAGGACTGTGGTTAGGTTTAGGTTTAGGATTAGGTTTAGGGTTAGGGTAAGTTTAGGTTTAGAGTTGGGGTTGGGGTTAGGGATAGGATTAGGGTTTGCGTTACTGTTAGGCGTAGGGTTAGTAAGGTTTGGGTTTAGGGTTATGGTTAGAATAAGGTTAGCGTTGGGGTTAGGGTTAAAGTACGGTTTGGGTTAGGGTTGGGGTTGGTGTTAGGGTTGAGCAGCATAACGCTGGGGCAAGGCAAGGGTTCGGTTTAAGGTTAGGGTTAGGGTTTGGGTTAGGGGTAGGAGTAGGGGTAGGGTTAGTGTTAGGATTGGGTTAAGGTTAGGATTAGGGTTAGGGTTAGGGTTAAGGTTAGGGTTAAGTTAGGGTTAGGATTAGGGGTATGAAAAGGGTTCGGGTTGGGGTTAGGGTTAGTTTAGGGTTTCGGGTTAGGGTTAGGGTTAGGTGTTAGTGTTAGTGTTAAGGTTAGGGTTAGGGTTGGGTTAGATTTAGGATTGCGGTTGGGGTTGGGGTATCATGTTTCGGGTTAGGGTTGGGGGGTTACGGCTGGGGCTGGGGCTTAGGCTTAGGCTAGGTTTACAGTTAGGGTTAGTGTTTAGGGTTAGGGTTACGGTTTGGGTTAGGGGTTTTGGTTCGTGTTAGGGTTAGGGTTAGTGTAAGATTCTGTTAGGATTATGGTTAAGGTTAGTGTGTAGGGTTAGCATTAGAGTTTAGGGTTTAGGGATAGGGTTATGGTTAGGGTAAGTTTTAAGTTAGGGGTAGGATTAGGAGTTTTGGTTATGGTTAGCGTTAGGGTTAGGTTTAAGGTTAGGGTTGGGTCAGGGGTAGGGGTAGTGATACGGGTAGGGGTAGGGGGTAGGGTTTGGGTTAGATAAGTTGGTGTTAGGGGTTAAGGGGAGAGTTAGGGTTGGGGCTATAGATACGGTTAGGGGTATGGCTGGGGTTAGTTTTGGGGTTTGGGTGAGGTTACGGTTAGCGTTAGCGTAAGTTTTAGGGGTTAGGGTTAGGGTTAGGGTTTAGGGTTGAGGCTTAGGGTTAAGGTTAGGTTTAGGATTTATTGTTAGGGTTAAGGTTTGTATTAGGGTTAGGGGTTTCGGTTGGGTTTGGGGTTGGGGTTGGGGTTGGGTCTAGGGTTGGGGTTAGGGTTAGTGTTACTGTTAGGTTTAGGGATAGGGTTGGGGTTAGGGTGGGGTTAGGGGTTAGGGTTGGGGGTTGGGATTAGGGTTAGGGTTAGCGTTACTGTTAGGGTTAGGGTTAAGTTTTAGATTTAGGGTTAGGGGTTAGAATAGGGTTAGGGTTTGGTTTAGGGTATTATTGTTATGGTTAGGGTTAGGGTATAGCTAGGGTTGGGTTACGGTTGGGGGTTGGGTTATGGTTAGGTTGGGTTTAGGCTTAGGGATAGGGTTGGGTTAGCTTTAGGGTTAGGGATAGGGTTAGGGTGGGTTGGGGTTAGGGCTAGGGATAGGGTTGGGGCTAGAGTTATGGTTAGGGTTAGGGGTTAGGGTTACAGGTGGGGGTGGGGTTGGGGGTAGGGGAAGGGTTATGGCTTGGGCTTAGGGTTGGTGTTAGGGTTGTGTTAGGGTTAGGGTTAGGGTTGGGGTTTGGGGGTTTGGGGTTACAATTAGGATTAGGGTTAGGTTTGGGGCTGGGGATAGGGTTAGTGCTAGGGCTAGTGCTAGCTCTAGGGTTAGGTTTAGGGTTGGCGTATTGCTAGGGTTAGGATTGGGGGTTGGGGTTAGGTTTACGGTTAGGTTTAGTGTTGGGGTTAAGGCTTGTGGTTGGGGTTAGGGTTAGGGATGGGTTTGGTTGGGTTAGGGGTTAGGTTTAGATTTTGGGGTTTAGCTTGGGTTTATGGTTGGTGTTAGGGTTAAGGTTTAGTGTTGGGGTTAGCATTAGGGGTTAGGGGTAAGGGTTAAGGTTGGGGTTAGAGTTTAAGGTTAGGGTTGGGGTTAGTGTTGGTGTAGTGTTAGGGTTAGGGTTAGGGTTGGGTTAGGGTTAGGGTTTGGGTTGGGGTTAGGGTATTAGGGTTACAGGTAGGGTTAGGGTTAGGGTTAGGGGTTAACATGTGGGCTTTAGGGCTATGGTTAGGGTTGGGGTTAGGAGTAGGGTATAGGATTAAGGTTTACGTTGGTGGTTAGGGTTAGGGTTAGGGTTAGAAGGTTTGGGTTTGGGATTAAGATTAGAATAGGGTTAGTGTTATGGTTGGGGTTTAGGTTTAGGGTTGGGGTTTTGTTAGGGTAGAGTTAGGGTTAGGGTTGTGGTTGGGGGTAGGTTTAGGTTTAGCCTTACTGTTGAGGTTAATGTTAGAAGAGATTAGGGTTAGGGTTAGGGTGAAAATAGGGTTAGGGATAGGAATAGCATTTAGGGTTAGTGTCAGATTTGGGTTAGGGTTGGGGTTGAGGTTTAAGGCTTATGGTTAGAGTTAGGGTTAGTATTTATAGTTAGGGTTTGGGTCAGGGTTAGGGTTAGGGGTTAGGGTTGGGGTTAGGGTTAAGGTTGGGTTAGGGTCAGGGTTAGGGTTATGGTTAGTGTTTAGGGTTAGGGTTATGTTTAGGGTTAGTGTTTAGGTTTAGGGATAGGGTTAATGTTAGGGTTAGTACTTAGGATTAGGTTTAGGATTAGGGTTAGGGTTTAGGGTTTAAGGATAGGGGTTACAGATAGGGTTAGGGTTGGGTTGGGGTTAGGGTTTGGTGTTTAGGGTTGGGGTAGGAGTTGGGGTTAGGGGCTAGGGCTACAGATAGGGCTAGGGCTGGTGCTGGGTCTTGGTCTGGGGATTAGGGTATGGTTATGGTTAGGGTTAGGGTTAGGGTTGCGGTTGGGTGTTAGGGTCATTGTTAGTGTTAGAGATAGGTTTGGGTAGGGTTAGGGTTAGGGGTTTAGGTTTAGGGTTAGGGTTAGATGAGTTAGGGTTAGGGTTAGGGTTGGGGTTCAGGGTTTGGGGATAGGTTTAAGGTTAGTGTTAGGGCTAGGGAGAGGGTAAGGTTTAGGTGTAGGGTTAGGGTTGGTTTAAGGTTAAGGTTTAAGGGTTAGGGTTAGAGTTAGGGTTTATGGTTAGGGTTTTGGGTCTGGGTTAACGTTAGGGGTTATGGTTAGGGGTAGTGGTATGTGTTGGTGTTTTGGTTAGTGTTAGGGTTAGGGTTAGGGGTTAGGGTTAGGGCTAGGTTTGCGTTACGGTTATGGTTATGGTTTGTGTTTAGGGTTAGGGATAGGGTTAGGGATTAGGGTTAAGGATAGGATTAGGGTTAGTATTAGCCTTAGGGGTAGGGTTAGGTTTAGGTGTGGGTTTAGAGTGAAGATTAGACTAGTTAGGGTTAGGGTTAGGGTTGGGGTTAGGCTTAGGGTTTGGGTTGGGTTAGGGGTGGGGGTAGATTAGTGTTAGGTGTAGGGGTAGGTTTGGGGTTAGGGTTAGATGAGTCAGGGTTAGGGGTTACGGTTAGGGATAGGGTTAGGGTTACGGTTGGGGTTAGGGTTAGGGTTAAGTTTAGTGTTAGGGTTAGGGTTAGTGTTAGGGTTAGGGTTTAGGGTTAGGGTTAAGGCTTGTGTTAGGGTTAGGGGTTAGGGTTAAATTTGGGTTAGGTGTTACGGTTAGGGTTCGGGGTAAGGGTAGTGGAATGGGTTAGTGTTAGGGTTACGGTTGGGTTTAGGGTTGAGGAAGGATTTGGGTTATGGTTAGTGTTTATCGTTGGTTTTAGTGTTAGGGTTTAGGGTTTAGTGATAGAGTTAGGGTAAGGGATACGGTTAGGGTTAGTGTTAGGGTTAGTGTTAGGTTTTGCGTTAGGGTTAGGGTTAGGGTTTGGTTGGGTTTAGGGGCAGGTGTAGGTGTAGGGTAGGGGTATGGGTTGGGTTTGGGGTTAGGTTTAGGGTTGGGTTAGGGTTGGGGTTAGTTTTAGTGTTGGGGTTTAGCGTTTGGGGTTAGGATTAAGGGTAGGGTTGGGATTAGGTTTGGGTTTTAGAGTTGGGGTTGGGGTTGGGGTTTAGGGTTAGGGTTGGTGTTGGTTTGGGGTTGGGGTTTGGTTTAGGGTTAGGGTTAGTGGTTAGGATTAGGGGTAGGGGTTGTGGTAGGGTTATGGGTTGGGGTTAGGGTTAGACTTAGTTTTAGGGTTGGGTTGGGTTTGGGGTTAGGTTTAGGTTTAGGGTTGAGGGTTGAGGGTTGGGGTTGGGGTTAATGTTAGGTTTAGGGCTAGGGATAGTTTTGGGGCTGGGGCTGGTGCTGGGGCTGGGGTTAAGGCTCGGGCTAGAGATGGGTATGGGGCTAGGGTTAAGTTTAGGGGTAGGGGTTAGGTTTGGGGTTGGGGTTGGGTTTGGTTTAAGGGTTAGCGTTACTGTTAGGTTTGGGGTTATAAGGGTTTAGGTTTGGGGTTAGGTTTAGAATAGGGTTGGGGTTAGGTTTAGGGTATTAGGGTTACTGTTAGGGTTTAGGATTTACGGTTGGTTTAGGTTAGTATTAGGGTTAGGGTTTGGGGTTATGTTTAGGTTTAGGGTTGGGTTGGGTTTAGGGTTAGTGTCAGGGCTTAGGGATATGGGTAGGGGAAGAGGTAGGGTTATGGTTTGGGGATAGGGGTTAGGTTTGGGTTAGGGATAGGGTTAGGGTTAGTGTTGGGGTTTAGGAATTGGGGTTTGGGTTAGGGTTAAGGTAGGGGCTGGGGCTGGGGCTGGGGCTGGTGCTGGTGCTGGGGCTACAGCTAGGGCTAGTGTTGGGGTACGGGTTGGGGTTTAGGGGTTAGTGTTACGGTTGGGGGTAGGGGTAGGGTTAGGTTTGGGGCTGGGGCTGGGTCTAAGGTTAGGACTAGGGCTAGGGGTTGGGGCTGGGGCTAGGGTTATTTTTAATGTTAGGACTAGGGTTAGAGGTAAGTTTGGGGGTTGTGGATAGTGTTAAGGTTAGAGTTAGGGTTAGGTTTGGGTTGGGGGTTAGGGCTAGGGTTAGTGTTTAGTGTTAGTGTTAGGGTTAGGGTTATGGGTTGGGGTTTAGGGATAGAGTAGGGGTTAGGGTTAGAGCTAGTGTTAGCGGTAGGGTTAGGGGTTGTGGTTATGTGTGGGTTAGAGTTAGAGTTAGGGATGGGTTAGTGTTAGGGGTAGTGGTAGGTTTAGGGTTAGGGGTTAGGGTTAAACGAGTTAGGGCTAGGGTTATGGTTGGGGTAAGTGTTACGTTTGGGGTTAAGGTTGGGGTTAGGGATAAGTGTTAGGGGTTAGGGATTAGAGTTGGGGTTAGGGCTAGTGCTGGGGTTGGGGCTGGGGCTGGGGATAAGTTTAAGACTAGGGCTGGGGTTAGGTCTAGGACTAGGTTTAGTGTCAGGGTTAGGGTTAGGGTTGGGTTACGGTTGGGGTTAGGGTTATGGATAGGGTTAGGTTAGGGTTAGGGTTAGGGGTTAGAGTTACGTTTAGGGTTATGGTTGGGGTTAGGGTTAGGGTTTAGGATTAGGGTCAGGGTTAAGGATTAGGGTTTAGGGATAGGGTTAGTGTTAGTGTTAGGGGTTAGGGGTTAGGGGTTGGGGTAGGGGAATGAGTTGGAGTTGGGTTTAGGGTTAGGATTGGGTTAGGGTTAGTGTTATGTTTAGGGTTTATGGTTAGGTTTATTGTTAGATTGGGGCTAGGGTTAGTGTTAGGGTTGGAGTTTGGGGTTGGGGTTGGAGTTTAGTGTAAGGGTTAGGGTCATATTTGGTGTTACCGTTGGGGTTAGGTTTAGGGTTGAGGTTAGGTTTAGGTTCAGGGTAGGTTTAGGTTTGGGGTTGGGGTTTGGGTTGGGGATAGGATTAGGGTTAGCATTACTGTTGGGATTAGGATTAGAAGGGTTTGGGTTGGGGTTAGGGTTAAGATTAGAGGTAGGGTTAGGTGTTGTGGTTAGGGTTGGGGTTAGGGTTAGGGTTGGGTTAGGGGTAGGGGTAGGGAAAGGGTTAGTGGTAGGGGTAGGTTTAGGATTAGTTTTAGACAAGTTAGTGTTAGAGTTAGGGTTAGGGATAGTGTTAGTGTTAGGGTTAGGGGTTAGAGTTAGGGTTAGGATTAGGTTTGGGGTTATGGTTGGGGTTAGGGGTTACGGTTAGGTTTAGGGTAGGGGTTAGGGTTTAGGGTTAGTGATAGGGTTAGTGTTAGGAATAAGGTTTAGGGTTAGTGTTAAGGTTTGTGTTAGGGGTAGGGGTTATGGTTAGGATTAGGGTTAGTTTAGGGTTTATGGTTGGGGTTTGGTGTATGGGTAGGGGTAGGGAATGGGTTGAGGTTAGGGTTATGGTTGGGTTTAGGGTTGTCTAAGGATTAGGGTTAGGGTTAGTGTTGGTGTTAGGGTTTAGGGTTTAGTGATAGGTTTAGGGTTTAGCGTTAGGTTAGGGGTAGCGGTATGTGTTGGGGTTTGGGTTAGGGGTTAGGGTTAGGGGTTGGGTTGGGGTTACGGTTAGGGTTTGAGGTTAGGGTTAGGTTTGTGTTAGTGTTGGAGTTAGGTTTTAGGGTTAAGGTTGGGGTAAAAGTTAGCGTTAGGTTTAGGGTTAGGGTTAGGGTTAGGTTGGGTTAGGGTTAGGGTTAGGGTATGGTTTAAGGTTTACTGTTAGGGTTAGGGTTCGGGTTTGGAGTTAGGGTTTGGGTCAGGTTTAGGGTTAGGGGTTAGGGGTAAGGCGTAGGGTAGCAGTATGTGTTGGGGTTTGTGTTAGGTTTAGGTTTGGTTTAGATTTAGGGTTAGGTTTCAGGGTTTAGGATAGGGTTAGGGTTACTGTTTAGGGTTAGGGTTACGGTTGGGGTTTGGGCTTATGGTTGGGGTTAAGTTTAGTGGTAGTGTTAGGGTTAGGGTTAGGGTTTAGGGTTGGGATTAGGGGTTAATGTTTAGGGTTAGGGTTAGTGTTAGTGTTAGGGTTAGGGTTAGTGTTATGGTTGGGTTAAGGGGTTAGCGTTAGGGTTAGGGTTAGTGTTAGATTTAGGGTTAGGGGTTAGGAGTTGGGTTACAGTTAGGATGCGGTTAGGGGTTAGGAGTGGGGTTGGGGTTAGGGTTGGGTTAGGGTTTAGGGTTAGGTTTGGGTTATGGTTAGGGTTACGGTTGGTGTGTACGGTTAGGGTTAGGGGTTAAGGCTAGGGATTAGGGTTTAGGGATAGGGTTAGGGTTAGGGTTAGTGTTATGATTAAGGGTGCAGTTGGGGTTAGGGAATGGTTTAGGATTGGTGTTAGAGCGAGTTAGCGTTAGGGTTAGGGTTTGGGTTATGGTTAGGTTTGTGTTAGGATTAGGGATAGGGATAGGGTTAGGGGTAGGCGTGGGTTTAGGGGTTAGGGTTAGAGGGTTAGGGTTAAGGTTAGGGTTACGGTTGGGGTTATGGTTAGGTTTTAGGGTTAGGGATAGGTTTAATGTTGAGTGTTAGGGTTAGTGTCAGGGTTGGGGTTAGGGGTTAGGGTTAGGATTAGCGTTAGGGGTTAGGGTTAGGCTTTGGTTATTGTTAGGGGTAGGGGTAGGGGGTAAGGGTAGGTGTAGTGTTGCGGTTGGGGTTAGGTTTTGGGTTACGGTAGGTTTAGGTTTAGGGCTAGGGTTAGAATAGGGTTAGGGTTAGTTTAGAGTTGGGGTATGGTTACCGTTGGGATTGGGGTTGGGGTTACGGTTGGGGTTAGGTTTAGGTTTAGGGTTAGGTTTGGGTTATGGTTAGGATTAGGGTTAGTGTTTAGGGTTAGGGTCAGCGTTAGGGATTAGGGTAAATGATAGGGTTAAGGTTTGGTTAGTTTTAGGATTAGGGGTAGGGTTAGGGTAGGGGTAGGTTTAGGTATTGGGTTAGAGGAGTTAGGGTTAGGGTTAGGGTTGGGTTAGGGTTAGGGTTAGGGTTAGTGTTTAGGGTTAGGGTTATGGTTAGGGATTAGGGTTAGGGGTTCGGGTTAGGTTTGGGGTTAGAAGAGTTAGGGTTAGGGTTAAGGTTAGTGTTTGGGGTTAGGTTTAGGGTTAGGGATTAGGGCTTAGGGACTGGGTTAGGGTTAGGGTTAGGGGTTAGTGGTAGTGGTAAAGTATGGGTTGGAATTAGGGTTAGGTTTAGGATTGGGTTAGTATTAGTGTTGGTGTTAGGGTTTAGGGTTAGGGTTACTGTTAAGTCAGGGTAGAGCTTAGGATTTAGGGTTAGGGTTAGGGATAGGGTTAGTGTTAGTGTTAGGGTTGGGGTCAGTGTTAGGTTTGGGTTTAGGTTTAGGGTTAGGGTTAGTGTTCGGGTTAGCGTTGAGATTAGGGTTAGGGTTTGGTTAGGTTTAGGGGTAGGGGTAAGGGTAGAGGTATGGGTTGGGGGTTAGTGTTAGGGTTTGGGTTAGGTTGGGTTGGGGTTGGGGTTAGTTTTGGGGTTTAGGGGTTACAGTTAAGGGTAGAGGTAGGGTTAGGCCTTATGATAGGGTTGGGCCTAGGACTAGTGCTGGGGCTATGGCTAGGGCTGGGCTAGGGTTAGGGTTGGGTTGGGGTTTGGGGTTGGGGTTAGTGATAAGGTTAGTGTTAGTGTTAGGGTAAATGTTGGTGTTGGGTTTAGGGTTAGGGTTGGGATTAGTTTTAGGGTTAGTGTTATGGTTGGGGTTAGTGTTGGGGTTAGAGTTAGGGTTAGGGTTAGGATTAGTGGTAGGGGTAAGTGTAGGGGTATGGGTAGCAGTTAGGTTAGGTTTTAGGTTGGGTTTGGGTAGGGTTGGGGTTGGGTTTAGGGTTAGAGTTTGGGGTTTGGGGTTTAGATTTAGGGTTAAGGTTAGGGGTCGAGTTACACCTAAGGATTGGGTTGGGACTACGGCTGGTGCTGGGAGTAGGACTGAGGGCTGGACAAGGGTTAGGGTTATTGTGAGGTTGGGGTTGGGGTTAGAGTTTGGGGTTGGGGTTAGGGACAGGCCTGAGTGTTAGTACTAGGGTTAGTGTTGGGGTTGGGGTTAGGGTTAGGTTTAGGTTTAGGTTAGGGGTTAGGGTTAGAGTTAGTGTTAGGGTTAGCGATAGGGTTATGGTTGGGGTTTGGTTAGGTTGGGGTAAGGGTAAGGGTAGGGGTATGGGTTGGGGTTAGAGTTATGGTTTGGTTAGGGTTGGGATAGGGTTAGGGTTAGTTTTAGGGTTGGGTTAGGGTTAGTTTTGGGGTTGGGGTTTATCATTTAAGGTTAGGGTTAAGTTTAGGGGTAGGGTTTGGGGTTATGTTAGGTTTAGGTTTTAGAGTTAGCATTAGGGTTAGGGGTTAGGTTTTAGAGTAAGGGTTATGGTTGGGGTTTGGGTTGTGTTTAGGATTATGGTTAGGGTTAGGTTTTAGGTTTAAGGTAGGTTTAGGTTTAGGATTGGGGTTGGGGTTGGGGATAGGATTACAGTTAGCATTACTGGTAGGGTTAAGGTTAAAGGTTTAGGTTTGGGGTTAGGTTTAGAATAGGGTTAGGGTTAGATTTAGGGTTTCAATTGGGTTATGGTTAGGGTTAGGGTTGGGGTTGGGGTTAGGATTAGGATTAGGTTTAGGTTTAGGGTTGGGTTAGTGTTGGGGTTTGGGTTGGGGCTTGGTTGGGGTTAGGGGTAGGGTTAAGGGGTAGGGGTAAGTTTGCGGTTGGGGTTGGGGTTTGGGTTGGGGTTGGGTTGAGGTTAGGGTTAGGATTAGTTTTAGGGTTGGGGTTTAAGGTTTAGGGTTAGGGTTAAGTGTAGGGGTAGGGGTTAGGCCTAAGGATAGGGTTAGGCCTAGGGCTAGTGCTAGGAGCTATGGCTAGGAAATGTTATGGTTATGGTTAGGATTAGGGTTTAGGGTTAGGGTTGGGGTTAGGTTTTAGATTTAGGGTTAGTGTTAGGGTTAGGGTTTAGGGTTACGGTTGGGGGTAGGGTTTGTGTTAGTGTTAGGGTTAGTGTTAGGTTTGGGGTTAGGGTTAGGGTTAGCATTAGGGTTAGAGTTAGGGTTTTGTTAGGGTTAGGAGTAGTGGTAAGTGTGAGGTGTATGGGTTGCGTTTAGGGTTAGGTTTAGGGTTAGGGTTGGGTTAGGATTAAAGTTAGTTTTAGGGTTAGAGTTTGGGGTTTAGGGTTAGGGATAAGGGTAGGGGTAGGGGTTAGACCTAGGATAGGGTTAGGCCAAGGGCTAGTAATAGGGGTAGGGCTAGGGCTAGACTAGGTTTAGGGTTGGGGTTAGGGGTTAGGTTTGGGGTTAGGGTTAGTTTTTAGAGTTAGGGATAGGGTAAGTGTTAGTGTTAGTGTTAGGGTTGGGGTTAGGTTTTCGGTTGGGGTTAGGTTTGGGCTTAGTGTAGTTTTAGGTTTAGGGTTGGAGTTGGGGTTAGAGATAGTATTAGGATTAGTGTTACGGCTGGGGGTTGGGGTTAGAAGAGGTTTACGTTTGGGGTTAGGGTTAGAAAGAGGCTTAGGGTTAGGGTTAGGTTAGGGTTAGGGTATGGTTAGGACTAGGGTTGGGGTTGGGGTTAAGGTTAGGGGTTAACATTAGGGATTAGGGTTAGGTTGAGGGTTAGGTTTGGGTTATAGTTAAGGTTAGGGTTAGTGTTTGGGGTTAGGGTCAGGGTTAGGTATGAGGTTTAGTGTTAGGGTTAGGGTTACTGTTAGGATTAGGTGTAGGTTTAGGGTTAGGCGTAGGTTTAGGGTTATTGTTAGACGATTTGGGTTTAGGGTTGGGTTGGGGTTAGGGGTAGGGATAGGGTTGGGGTAGGGGTAGGTTTAGGGTTAGGGTTAGACGAGTTAGGATTAGGTTAGAGTTACGTTTCGGGTTAGGGTTAGGGTTAGGGTTTAGGGTTATGATCAGGGTTAGGGATTAGGGTTTAGGGATAGGGTTGGGTTTAGGGGTTAGGGGTTCAGTAGGGGTATGGGTTGGTTTACATTTAGGTTTAGGATTGGGTTAGGGTTAGTGTTAAGGTTAGGGTTTAGAGTTAGGGTTATTAGGTTGGGGTTAGGGTTAGGATTAGTGTTAGGGTTAGGATTTAGGGTTAAGTTTAGGGTTAGGGTTAGGGTTTAGTGTTAGGGTTGGGGTCATATTTAGTGTTAGTGTTAGGGTTAGGGCTAGGGTTGAGGTTGGGTTTACGTTTAGGGTAGGTTTAGGTTTAGCGTTGGGGTTGGAGTTAGGGATAGGATTAGGGTTAGCATTACTGTTGGGTTGGGATTCGAAGACGTTTAGGTTTAGGGTTAGGGTTAAGGTTAGAGTTAGGGTTAGGTGTTGTGGTTATGGTTGGGGTTAGGGTTGGGTTACGATTAGGGGTAGGGATAAGATTAGCGGTAAGGGTATGTTTAGGGTTAAGTTTAGACGAATTAGTGTTAGGGGTTAGGTTTAGGGATAGTGTTTGGGTTACGGTTAAGTTTGGGGTTAGGGTTAGGAGTTAGGGTTAAGATTAGGGTTAGGGGTTACGGTTGGGGTTTAGGGGTTAGGGTTAGGGTTTAGGGTTAGTGTTAGGGTTATGATTTAGGGTTAGTGTTAAGGTTTGTGTTAGTGGTAGCAGTTATGGTTAGGGTTAGGGGTTAGGTTGGGGTTTAGGGTTATGGTTCGGTGTATGGGTAGGGGTAGGGAATGGATTGGGGTTAGGATTATGGTTAGGTTTAGGGTTGGGTAAGGATTAGGGGTTAGGGTTAGTGTTTGGGGTTATGGTTAGTGTTAGTGTTAGAGTTTAGGGTTTAGTGATAGAGTTAGAGTAAGGGATAAGGTTAGGGTTAGGGTTAGGGTTGAGTTAGGGTTAAGGGTAGGGGTTGGGTAGGGGTTGATGTTTTATTTAATGTTAGGTTTAGAGTTGGGTTTGGGTTAGGTTTAGGGTTTAGTGTTTGAGGCTTGGGTAAGGGTTAGGGTTAGGGGCTAGGGCTGGGGCTGGGGCTTAGGCTTGGGTTGAGGGTTAGTGTAAGGGTTAGGGTTAGGATTAAGGCTAGGGGGTAGGAATAGGGCTAGGGCTAGTCCTAGGGGCTGGGAGCTGGGGCTGGGTCTCTGGCTATGGTTAGATTAAGGGTTGGGGTTTAGGGTTAGTGTTAGGGTTAGGGTTGGGTTTGGTGTTAGGGTTAGGGTTAGGGATAGCGTTACTGTTAGGTTGAGTGTAGATGAGGTTTAGGTTTAGGGTTAGCGTTAGAATAAAGTTAGGGTTAGGTTTGGGGTATTAGGGTTAGGGTTAGGTTAGGGATAGGGTTAGGGATAGGGTTTAGTGTTAGGTTTGGGGTTAGTGTTAGGATTAGGGGCTAGGGTTAGGTTTAGGGGTTAGGAGTAGTGGTTTGGGTAGGGGCATGGGTTGGAGTTAGGATTAGGGTTAGGATTGGGTTAAGGTTAGAAAAGGGTTAGGATTTAGGGTTAGTATTAGGGTTAGGTTAGGGTTAGGATTAGTTTTAGGGTTAGGGTTAGAGTTAGGGTTCGGGTTTAGGGTTAGTGTTAGGGTGAGGGGTTGGGGGTTGGGTTTAGGGTTAGGGTTTAGGGTTATTGTTAGTGTTAGTGTTGGTGTTAGGGTTAGGCTTAAAGTTGGGGTTGAGGCTTAGGTTAGGTTTACCATTAGGGATAGTGTGGGTTTAGGTTTAAGACTGGGGTTGGGGTTAGGGATAGGATAAGGGTTAGGGTTAGGGTTAGGGTTGGGGGTATGGTTAGGGTTAGGGTTAGAAGAGGTTTCAGTTTAGGGTTAGGGGTTAGAATAGGGTTAGGGGTTAGGGTTATGTTTAGGGTATGGTTAGGGTTATTGTAGGTGTTGGGGTTTGGGTTTGGGTTGGGGTTGGGGTTAATCCTAGGGTTAGAGTTTAGAGGTTTAGCATTAGGGTTAAGGTAGGAGTATGGTTAGGCCTAAGGAAAGGTTTAGGCCTAGGGTTGAGTGCTTGGGGTAGGGCTAGGGCTGAGGCTATGGTTAGGTTTAGGGGTTGGGGTTTAGGGTTGGGGTTGGGTTTTGAGTTAGAGTTAGGGTTCAAGTTAGTGTAAGTGTTGGGGTTGGGGTTAGGGTTAGGGGTTAGGATTAGGCTTAGCATTAGTGTTGGGGTTGGGTTTAGTGTTAAGGTTAGGGTTAGGGTTTGGTTAGGGTTAGGGGTAGGGGTAGGGTAAGGATAGGGGTATGGGTTGCATTTAGGATTAGGGTTTGGGTTAGGGTTGGGTTAGGGTTAGGGTTTCGGTTGGGGTTAGGGTTTGTTTAGGGTTAGAGTTTGGGGTTTAGGGTTAGGTTAAATGTGGTTTTGGGTTGGGGCTAAGGATAGGGTTAGGGCTAGGGATAGTGCTAGGGGTAATGCTAGGGCTGGGTTGGGGTTAGGGGTAGGGGTAGGGGTAGGGTTAGGGATAGGGTTGGGGTTGAGTGTTAGTGTTAGGGTTAGGGTTGGGCTTAGGTGTAAGTGTGGAGGGGTAGGGTTAGGGGTTAGTGTTATGGTTGGGGGTTAGGGTTAGTATTAGGGTTAGGGGTAGTTGTATGGCGATGCGTTGGGGTCAGGTTTAAGGTTAGTGCTATTGTTGGGTTAGGTTCATTTTTAGGGTTAGATTTGGGGTTAGTGTTGGGGTTAGGGCTAGAGATAGGGTTAGTGCTAGGGCTATTGCTAGGGCTATGGCTAAGGCTTAGACTAGGGTTAGGGTTAGGGTTAGACTTCTGGGTTAGGGTATGGTTTAGGTTTATGGTAAGTGTTAGGGGTTAGGGTTAGGGTTAGAGTTATCAGTTAGGGGTAGGGGTACGGGTAGGGGAATGGGTTGAGGTTAGTGTTAGGGTTAGGGTTTGGTTACAGTTAGGGTTATTGTTAGGGTTTATGGTTTAGGGTTAGAGTTAGGGTTGGGTTTAGGGTTAGGGATGGAGTTAGTGTTATGGCTCAGTGTTAAGGTTATTGTTAGATTTGGGGTTAGGGATTAGGGATAGGGGTAGAGGTATGGTTTGGGGTCAGGTTTAGGGTTAGCGTTGTGTTAGGGTTTAGGGTCAGGGCTAGGATTAGGTTCAGATAGTGTGCCAGAGCAAGGGCTATGTGTATGTGTGGGGTTAGGGTTTAGGGTTAGTGTTAGGTTTAGGGTTTAATGTTGGGGTTAGGATTAGTGATAGAGATAGGGTTGGGTTAGGGTTAGGGTTTGGGTTTGGGGTGAGCTTTAGGGTTTACGGTTGGGGCCAGGGTTAGGTTTAGTGGTTAGTGTTAGGGTTAGTGTTAGGATTAGGGGTTAGGGTTAACGTTAGGGGTAGGTTTAGGGGTTGTCGTTAAGGTTAGGGTTAGGGTTAGTGTTGGTGTTGTTTTGGGGTTAGGTTTAATGGTTAGGGTTAGAGTTAGGGTTAGGCTTTGGGGTTTCGGGATAGGGTTAGTGTTGGATTAGAGTTAGAGTTATAGCTTACGTTTAGGGTTAGTGTTAGAGTTCAGGGTTTAGGTTTAGGATTAGGGTTAAAGTTAGGGTTAGGTTTAGGGTTGGGTTAGCGTTATGTTTAGGGTTAGGGCAAGGGCTAGGGATATGGTTGGGGGCTAGGGATAGGGCTTTGGCTGGGGCTAGGGGTTACGGTTGGGCTTAGAGATAGAGAGTTGGGCTAAGGGTTACTGTTGGATTAGGTTTAGGGTTAGTGTTTAGGTTTAGGGTTAGGGTTAGTGTTAGGATTTAAGTTTAGGTTTAGGGTTAGGGTTAGGTTTAGAGGTAAGGTTAGGAGTTGTGATTGGTGTTAGGTTTAGGGATAGGGTTAGGTTTGGGTTAGTGTTAGGGTTAGGGCTAGTGTTTGAGTGTTGGGGTTAGGGTTTAGGGATAGGGTTAGCTTTAATTTTAGGGTTGGTGTTAGGAGTAGGGTAGGAATAGGTGTGGTGGTTAAGGTTAGGATTAGTGTTAAGGTTAGGGTTGTTTTAGGGTTAGGGGTAAGTGTGGGTAGATGGGCAGTAGTAGGTTTAGGGTTAGGGTTAGACGAGTTAGGGTTAAGATTAGGGTTAGTGTTATGGTTAGGGTTAGGGTTAGAGTTATGGGTAAAGTTTCGGGTTATGGTTAGGGTTAGTGTTAGGGTTTAAGGTAAGGGTTAGTGTTTGATTTAGGGTTAGGTGTTAGGTTTATGGTTCAGTGTTAGGGTTAGGGATAGGGGTAGAGGTATGGGTAGGGGCATTGGTTGGGATTAGGGATAAGGTTAGGGGTTAGTATTAGGGCTAGGGATAGGGTTAGGGCTTGGGCTAGGGATAGGGTTAGGGTTATGGTTAGGGTTTAGGGTTACGGTTAGTGTTAGGATTAGGGTTAGGGTATAGGGTTAGGGGTTAGGGTTAGGGTTAGGGTAAGGCTTAGGGGTTACAGTTAGGGTTATGGTTAGGGTTTAAGGTTAGGGTTGGAGTTAGTGTTAGGGTTAAAGTTTGGGATTAGGGTTAGAGTCAGGGTTAGGGTTAGGGTTTAGGGTTAGCGTTACAGTTAGGGTTAGTGTTGGGGTTACGGTTAGGGTTAGTGTTAGTGTTAGGGGTTAGGGTTAGTGTTAGGGTTAGAGTTAGAGGTTAGGGTTAGGGTTAGGGTCAGGGTCAGGGTTAAGGGTTAAGGTTAGGGTTAGGGGTTGGGGTTAGTGTTAGGGTTAGGGGTTAGGGGTTGGGGTTAGGGGTAAGAGTTAGGGTTAGGGTTAGTGTTGGGGTTAGGGTAATGGTTAAGGTTGGGGTTAGTGTTAGGGTTAGTGTTTGGGTTAGGGTTAGGGTTGGGTTGGTTTAGGGTTAGGGTTATAGTTAGAGTTAGGGATAGGGGTTTCGTTTAGGGTTAGGGTTAGGGTTAGGGTTAGGTTTAGGGTTTGGTTTAGGGTTGGGGTTAGGGTTAGTGGTTTTGATTAGGGTTAGGCTTAGGGGTTACAGTTAGGGTTATAGTTAGGGTTTAAGGTTAGGGGTTGGAGTTAGTGTTAGGGTTACAGTTTGGGATTAGGATTAGAGTCAGGGTTAGGGTTGGGGTTTAGGGTTAGCATTACAGTTAGGGTTTGTGTTAGGGTTACGGTTGGGGTTAGTTTAGTGTTAGGGGTTAGGGTTAGTGTTAGGGTTAGAATTAGAGGTTAGGGTTAGGGTTAGGGTTAGGGTCAGGGTCAGGGTTAAGGGTTAAGGTTAAGGTTAGGGGTTAGGTTTTGTGTTAGGGTTAGGGTTAGGGGTTAGGTTTAGGGTTAGGGGTTAGAGTTAGTGTTAGGGTTAGTGTTGGGGTTAGGCTAATGGTTAAGGTTGGTGTTTTTGTTAGGGTTAGCGTTTGGGTTAGGGATAGGGTTGGGTTGGTTTAGGGTTAGGGTTAGGGTTAGAGTTAGGGATAGGGTTTGGTTTAGGGTTAGGGTTAGTGTTAGGCTTAGGGTTTGGTTTAGGGTTAGGGTTAGGGTTAGTGGTTTTGATTAGGGTTAGGGTTAGGGGATACAGTTAGGGTTATGGTTAGGGTTTAAGGTTAGGAGTGGGGTTAGTGTTAGGGTTACAGTTTGGGATTAGGGTTAGAGTCAGCGTTGGGGTTAGGGTTTAGGATTAGCGTTACAGTTAGGGTTAGTGTTAGGGTTATGGTTAGGGTTAGGGTTAGGTTTACGGTTAGGATTAGGGTAAGGGTTGGTGTTAATGTTAGGGTTAGCATTAGGCTTAGGGTTAATGTTGGTTTGCTTTAGAGTTAGGATTGGGGTTAAAGTTAGGGATAGGGTTTGGTTTAGGGTTAGGGGTTAGGCTTGGGGTTAGGTTTAAGGTTTGGTTTAGGGTTAGGGGTTAGGGTTAGGATTAGGATTAGTGGTTTTGGTTAGGGTTAGGTTTAGGGTGAGGTTAGGGGTTACGGTTGGGGTTTAGGGTTAGGGTTATGGTTAGGGTTTAAGGTTAGGGGTGGGGTTAGGGTTAGGGTTATGGTTTAGGGGTTGGTGTTAGGGTTACGGTTAGGGTTAGGGTTTAGGATTAGCATTACGGTTAGGGTTAGTGTTAGGGATAGGGTTATGATTAGGGTCAGGGTCAGGGTTAAGGTTTAGGGTGAGGTTAGCGTTAGGGTTATGTTAGCGTTAGGGTTAGCGTTAGGGTTAGGGTTAGGGGTTAGGTGTAGTGTTAGGGTTAGGGGTTAGGGTTAGGGTTAGGGGTTTAAGGTTAGGATTAGGGTTAGTGGTTAGGATTAGGGTTAGCGTTAGGCTTGGGGTTGGGGTTTGCGTTCGGGTTGGGGTTAGGATTGGGATTGGGGTTGGGGTTAGGGTTCGGGTTGGGGTTATGGTTGGGATATGGGTTGGGGTTAGGGTTTGGTTTGTGGTTGTTGTTAGGGTTGGGGGTTGGGTTTAGGGTTACTTTTGCGGTTGGGGTTAGGGTTAGAGTTATGGTTGGGGTTTTGGTTAGGGTTTGGGTTTGGTTTAGGATTAGGGTTAGTGTTAGTGGTTTAGGTTAGTGTTAGGGTTGGTGTTAGGGTTAGGGTTGGTGTTAGGTTTAGGGTTAGCATTAGGGTTAGGGTTAGGGTTTGGTTTAGGTTTAGGGTTCGTGTTCAGTTTTGGTTTAGGGTTAGGTTTAGGGTTAGGGTTATTGATTTAGGTTAGGGTTAGGGTTAGGGGTTAGTGCTTATGGTTAGGGTTAGGGTTAGGGTTTAAGATTAGGGTTAGGGTTAGGGTTAGGGTTTAGCATTAGCGTTACGGTTAAGTTTAGTGTTAGGGTTAGGGTTAGGCTTTAGTGTTAGTGTTAGGATTAGGGTTAGGGTTGGGGTTATTGTTGGGGTTGGGTTTAGGGTTCGGATTGTGGTTGGGGTTAGGGTTGGGGTTGGGGTTAGGTTTAGGGTTGGGGTTAGGGTTAGCCTTATGTTTAGGTTTGGGGTTAGGGTTAGGGTTGGGTTTGGGGTTAGGGTTAGGTTTGGGATTAGGGTTAGGGTTAGGGTTATGTTTAGGGGTTAGATTTAGGGTTAGGCTTAGGTTTGGGGTTAGGGTTAGCGTTAGGATTAGTGTTAGGGTTAGGGTTAGGGTTAGGGTCAGGGTCAGTGTCAGGATCAGATTCAGGGTCAGAGATTAGTGTTACGTTTAGCGTTATTGTTAGCGTTAGGGTTAGGGGTTAAGCTTGCGTTACGGGTTAGGATTTAGTGTTAGGGTTAGGGTTAGTGTTAGGGTTAGGGGTTAGGGTAAGTGTTATTGTTTGGCTAGGGTTAAGTTTGGGGTGGGGGTTAAGGTTGGGTTTCTTGTTAGTGTTGGGGTTGGGGTTGGGGTTGGGGTTGGGGTTGGGATTAGGGTTGGGTTTGGGGATAGGTTTAGGTTTAGGGTTATGTTTGGGGTTGGGGTTAGGGTTAGGGTTAGTGTTAGTGTTAGGGTTAGGGTTGGGGGTTAGGATTAGGTTTGGGTTATTGTTAGGTTAGGGTTAGAGTTAAGGTTAGGTTTGGGGCAAGGGTTGGGTTAAGGTTAGGTTAGTTAGGGTTAGGGTTACAGTTAGGACTAGGGCTGAGGTTAGGGGTTAGGGTGAGATTTGGGGTTAGCATTACACTTAGGTTTAGGGTTAGGGTTAGTGTTAGGGGTTAGGGGTTAGAGTTAGGGATAGTGTTTAATTTGGGGGTAGGGTTAGGGGTTAGGTTTAGGGTTTGATTTAGGGTTAGGGTTAGTGGTTTTGATTAGGGGTTAGACTTAGGGGTTAAAGTTAGGGTTAGGTTTAGGGTTAGGGATTAGGGCTACGGTTGGGGTTAGGGTTAGGGTTACGGTTTGGGATTAGGGTTAGGGTTACTGTTAGGGTTAGGGTTTAGGGTTAGCGTTACGGTTAGGGTTAGTGTTAGGGTTAGGGTTAGGGTTAGAATCAGGGTCAGGGTCAGGGTTTAGGGTTAGGGTTAGCATTAGGGTTAGCGTTAGCATTATGGTTATAATTAGGGTTAGGATTAGGGTTAGGTTTTAGGGGTTAGGGCTATTGTTAGGGTTGGGGTTAGGGGTAAGGGTTAGTGTTAGGGGTTAGGGTTAGGGTTTGATTTAGGGTTTAGGGTTGGGGTTGGGGTTAGGGGTTGGGGTTGGGGTAAGGGTTGTGATTCTGCTGGGGGTTAAGGTTAGGGTTGGGGTTGGGGTTAGGATTAGGTTTGATGTTTGGGTTAGGGTTATTGTTGGTGTTAGGTTTAGTGTTATGGATAGGGTTAGGGTTTGGTTTAGGGTTAGGGTTAAGGGTTTTGCTTAGGGTTAGGTTTTGGGGTTAGGGTTAGGGGCTTAGGGTTAGGGTTAGGGTTAGGGTTTAAGATTAGGGTTAGGGTTAGGATTTAGGGTTAGCGTTATGGTTAGGGTTAGGGTTAATGTTAGGGTTTTGTTTGGGGTTAGGGTTTGAGTTACGGATAGGTTTAGGGTTAGGTTTCGTTTAGGGTTAGGTTTAGGGTTAGGATTAGAGGTTTTGCCTAGGGTTAGGTCTTGTGGTTAGGGTTAGGGTTAGTGCTTATGGTTAGGGGTTAGGGTTAGGGTTTAAGATTAGGGTTAGGGTTAGGGTTAGGGTTAGGGTTTAGGGTTAGAGTACTGTTTAAGTTTAGTGTTGAGGTTAGGGTTAGGGTTACTGCTACGGTTTAGTGTTAGGGTTGGGGAAAGGGTTTACTGTTAAGGCTAGTGTTTGAGTTAGGGTTAGGGTTCAGGGTTAGGTGTAGCTTTAGGGGTTAGGGTTAGGAATAAAGATAGGGGTTAGGGGTTAGGTTTAAGGTTAGGGGAAAGTACTTGGGGTTAGGGGTAGGGGTAAGTGTTAGGGTTAGGGTTAGTGTTAGGGTTAGGCTTTAGGGGTTAGGGTTAGTGTTGTTTTTAGGGTTATGGTTAGGGTTAGTGTTAGGGTTGGCGTTAGAGTTTATGGTTAGGGTTAGGTTTAGAGGTTTTGGTTACGGTTAGGGTTAGGGTTAGGGTTAGATTTATGGTTAGGGTTAGGGTTAGGGTTGGTGTTAGTGTTAGGGTTAGCGTTAGGCTTAGGGTTAATGTTGGTTTGCTTTAGAGTTAGGATTAGGGTTAGAGTTAGGGATAGGGTTTGGTTTAGGGTTAAGGGTTAGGTTTAAGTTTGGTTTAGGGTTAGGGTTAGGGTTAGGATTAGGGTTAGTGGTTTTGGTTAGGGTAAGGGTTAGGGTTAGGGGTTAGGGTTAGGGGTTACGGTTAGGGTTAGGGTTACGGTTTAGAATTAGCGTTAGGGTTACGGTTAGTGTTAGGGTTTAGGGTTAGCATTACGGTTAGGGTTAGTGTTAGGGATAGGGTTATGATTAGGGTCAGGGTCAGGGTCAAGGTTTAGGGTGAGGGTTAGCGTTAGGGTTACGTTAGCATTAGGGTTAGCATTAGGGTTAGGGTTACGGGTTAGGTGTAGTGTTAGGGGTTAGAGGGTTAGGGTTAGGGTTAGGGTTTAAGGTTAGGATTAGGGTTAGTGGTTAGGATTAGGGTTAGCGTTAGACTTGGGGGTTGGGGTTAGGGTTCGGGTTGGGGTTAGGATTGGGATTAGGGTTGGGGTTAGGGTTCGGGTTGGGGTTAGGGTTGGGATATGGGTTGGGGTTAGAGTTTGGCTTGTGGTTGTTGTTAGGGTTGGGGTTGGGTTTAGGGTTACTTTTGGGATTGGGGTTAGGGTTAGAGTTATGGTTGGGGTTTTGGTTAGGGTTTGGGTTTGGTTTAGGATTAGGGTTAGTGTTAGTGGTTTAGGTTAGTGTTAGGGTTGGGATTAGGGTTAGGGTTGGTGTTAGGTTTAGGGTTAGCATTAGGGTTAGGTTTAGGGTTAGGGTTTGGTTTAGGGTTAGGGTTAGGGTTAGGGTTCAGTTTTGGTTTAGGGGTTAGGTTTAGGGTTAGGGTTAGTGATTTATGTTAGGCTTAGGTTTAGGGTTAGTGGTTACAGTTAGGGTTAGGGTTATTGCTAGAGTTTAGTGTTAGGGGTGGGTTTAAGGTTAGTGTTGGGGTTAGGGTTAGTGGTTTAAGTTAGAGTTAAGGTGAGTGGTTACAGTTAGGGTTAGGATTAGGGTTGGGCTTTAGTGTTAGGGTTAGGATTAGGGTTATGATTGGGGTTATTGTTGGGGTTGGGTTTAGGGTTCGGATTGTGGTTGGGGTTAGGGTTGGGGTTGGGGTTAGGTTTAGGGTTGGGGTTAGGGTTAGCGTTAGGTTTAGGTTTGGGGTTAGGGTTAGGGTTGGGTTTGGGGTTGGGGTTAGGTTTGGGATTAGGGTTAGGGGTTAGGGGTTAGGTTTAGGGGTTAGATTTAGGGTTGGGCTTAGTGTTTAGGGTTAAGATTAGGGTTAGGATTAGTGTTTAGGGTTAGTGTTAGGGTTAGGGTTAGGGTTAGGGTCAGGGTCAGTGTCAGGATCAGATTCAGGGTCAGAGATTAGTGATACGTTTAGCGTTAGTGTTAGCGTTAGGGTTAGGGTTAGGTTTAGCATTACAGTTTAGGTTTAGTGTTAGGGTTAGGGTTAGTGTTAGGGTTAGGTGTTAGGGTTAGTGTTATTGTTAGGCTAGGGTTAGGGTTAGGGTTAGGGTTAGATTTGGGGGTTAGGGTTAGGGTTAAGTTTAGGGTTAGGGTTAGGGTTAGGGGTTAGGGTTAGGGTTAGGGTTAGGGGTTAGGGTTAGGGTTACGGTTAGGGTTTCCGGTTAGGGTTGGGTTAGGGTTAGGGTTAAGGCTAGTGCTAGGTTTAGGACTACGGCTAGGGATATTGTTAGGCTAGGGCTACGTTAGAGCTAGGGTAAGGGTTAGGGGTATAGTTAGGGGTAGGGTTAGGGGTTATGGTTAGTGTTAAGGTTATGGTTAGGGTTAGAGTTTGTTTAGGGTTTGGGTTAGGGTTAATGTTTAGTGTTAGGGTTAGGGTTTAGGATTTAGGGATATGGTTAGGGTTAGGGTAAGGGGAGGGATAGGGTTAGGGGTTTTGTTTAGGGTTAGGGTTAGGTTTAGGGTTGGGTTAGGGTTGGGTTAGGGTTAGTGTTAGGGCTAGGGCTAGGTTTAGGACTATGGCTAGGGATATTGTTAGGAGCTAGGGCTACGCTGGGGCTAGGGTAAGGGTTAGGGGAATAGTTAGGGATAGGGTTAGGGGTTGTGGTTAGTGTTAGCGTATGGTTAGGGTTAGGGTTTGTTTGAGGGTTTGGGTTGGGGTTAGCGTTTACTGTTAGGGTTAGGGTTTAGGATTTAGGGATATGGTTAGGGTTAGGGTTAGGGGTTAAGGGAGGGATAGGGTTAGGGGTTGTGTTTAGGGTTAGGTTTAGGTTTAGGGTTGGGTTAGGGTTAGGGTTATCATTAGGGTTTAGGGTTTAGGGTTAGAGTTAGGGTTAGGGTTAAGGTATAGGGTAGGGTGTGAGTTATAGTTAAGGGTTAGTGGTAGGGTTAGGGGTTAGGGTTAGTAGTAGTGTTAGGGTTAGGGCTATGGTTAGCGTTAGGACAAGGGCTAGTGCTAGGGCTAGGGATAGGGCTAGGGCACGTGATAGGGTTAGGGTTAGTGTTTAGTGTTATGGTTAAGGTTAGGGTTAGTGTTTCGGGTAGGGAAAGGGTTAGGGGTTAGTGTTAGGGATAGGGTTAGTGTTAGAGTTAGGGTTAGGGTTAGGGATTAGGGGTTAGGGTTAAGGTTTTGGGTTAGGGTTAGGGTTAGAAAAAGGGTTTAGGCTTGGGGTTAGGGTTAGGGTTAGGGTTAGGACTAGGGCTATGGTTAGGGTTAGTGTTAGTGTAGGGATAAGGTTAGGGTTAGGGGTTAGGAGTTCAGGGTTTAGAGATAGGATTAGGGTTAGGGTTGGGGATGGGCTTAGGGTTAGGATTAGGGTTAAGGTGAGGGATATGGTTAGGGGGTATTTTTAGGGTTATGGTTAGTGTAGGGTTAGGGTTAGGTTTGGGCTTGGGTTTAGGTTTAGTTTTAGGGTTAGCATTACTGTCAGGTTTAGAGTTATAATAGGTTTAGGGTTATGGTGAGGAGACAACAGGGTTAGGGTTAGGTTTAAGGTATAAGAGTTAAGGAAAGATTTTTGGATGTAGGGTTAGTGTTAGGTTAGGATTAGGGTTTTGGGTTAGGTTTAGTGTTAGTGTTAGTGTTGGGTTAGGGTTAGGTTAGGGTCAGGGGTTAGGGTTAAGGGTGGGGTAGAGGTAGGGTTATGGTTTAGGGTTAGCGTTAGGGTTGAGTTAGGGATAGGGTTTGGGTTAGAGTTTCAAGGAATAGGGTTCGGGTTAGGGTTAGGGTTCAGGGTTAAGGTAGGGCTAGGGCTTGGGCTACACTCCTGAAACCCTAAACCCTAAACCTAACCCTAAACATTAAACCTAACCCTAAAACAACACCAACACTAACCCTAACCCTAAAGCTAACTCTAACCACAACCCCCTAAACCTACCCCAACCTTAACCCTAACCCCTAATCCTAACACTAACCCAAACACTAACCACTAAACCTAACCCTGACCCTAACCCTAAACCCTAAACCTAACCCTAACCCAAACCCTAAACCCAACCCTAACTCAACCCTAACTCTATCCCTAACCCTAACCCTAACATTAAACCCTAAACCCTAACACTAACCCTAAAACCTAACCCTAACCCTAGCCATAGCACTAGCTCTGGCACTATTTCTGAACCTAATACTAGCCCTAGCCCCTAACCCTACCACAACGCTAACCCTAAACCTAACCCCAACCAGTACCCCTACCCCTATCCCTAATCCCTAACCCTAAATCTATCCCTAACCTTAACTCTGAACCCCAACCCCTAACTCCGTCCCCAACCCTAAACCCAACCCTAACTCTAACGCTAAACCACAAACCCTGACCCTAAATCTAACCTTAACCAAACCCTAACCCTAACACTAATCCTAAACCCTAAAACATTACAGTAACCCTAACCATAACTCTAACCCTACAATAACCCTAAATCCTAACCCTAACCCTAAACCTAAACCTAACCCTAACCCTAACCCCATCCCTAACCCTAACCCCAACCCTAACCTTAACCATAACACCAACCCCAACCCTAACCCTAATCCCAACCCTAAACCTAAGCCTAACCTTAATCCTAACCCCAACCTCAACCCCCAACCCCCAACCCCAAATCTAACCCCAACTACAACCCTAACCCCTAACCCTAACCCTAACCGCTAACCCTAACCATAATCCCAACCCTAACACTAACACTAACCCTAACGGTAAACCTAACCATAAACCCTGACACTGACTCTGATCCAGACCCTGACCCTGATCCTGACAATAACCCTAACCCTAACCCTAACCCTAAACTTAACCCTAACCCTAGCCCTAGCACTATCCCTAGCTCTAACCCTATCCCTAGCCCTAACCCTAACTCAACCCTAACCCTAACACTAACCCTAACCCTAACCCCTAGCCATACTCCCTTCCCCTACCGCTACGCCTACGTCTACACATAACCCTAACCCCTAACCCTAACCCTAAACCTAGCCCTAAACCTATCCCTAACCCTAACCCTAACCCTAAGCCTAAATCCTAAAACCTAACAATAAAGCTAACCTTAAACCTAACCATAACCCTAACTCTAAATCCTAGATGTAAACCTAACCCTAACCCTAAACACTAACCCTAACCCTAACGTTAGCCCTAGCCGCAGCCCCAGCCCTAGTACTCAGCCCTTGCCCTAACACTAGCCCTAGCCCTAACCCTAACCCTAAACATAACCATAAACCTAAAGCCTAAACCCTAACCCTAACCCTAAACCCTATACCCGAACCTAACCCTAACCCAAACGCTAACCAAACCCTCTCCCCTAATGCTAACCCTACACCCAAACCGCCAACCCTACCCTTACCCTACCCATAACCCTAACTCCTAACACAACCCTAACGATAACCATATCCCTAACCATATCCCTAAACCCTAAACCCTAACCATAACCCCTAACTCCAAACACTTACCCTAACCTAATGCTAACACAACCCTAACCCTATTGCTAACCCTAACTGTAACCACAAATACTAACACTAACCCTAATCCTAACCCTAAACCCTAACCCTAACCGTAACCTTATTCTAAACCTAACCGTAAACCTAAACCTCTTCTAACCATTACCCTAACAGTAACGCTAACCCTAAACTTAACCATAACCCCAACCACAACCCTAAACCCAACCCTAACCCTAAACATAACCCCAACACTAACCCTAACCCTAAACTCTATTCCTCACCCTAACACTAACCCCTCAACCCTAACCCTAACCGCAACCCTAACCATAACCGTAACCCTAACCCTAACCCCTAACCCTAAACCCTAACCCTAACCGTAACCTAACCTACCCGTAAACCCACTAACCCTAACCTCTAACCTCTAACCCCCTAACCGTAACCCTAACCATAACCGTAACCCTAACCCCAACCCTAACTCCTAACCCTAAGAGTAACCCTAACCCCAACCCTAATCCTAACCCCAACTCTAAACCGTAACCCTAAACCCTAACACTAAAGCTAACCCTGCCCTATCTCTAACCCCAACCCTAACATTAACCCCACCCTTACCTAGCCCTCAGCCGTAGCCCCAGCCCCTAGCACTAGCCCTAGCCCTAACCCCTAGCCATAACCCTAACCCTAAGCCTAACCTCAACCCCAACCCCTACCCTAACCCTAGCCTAGCCCAGCCGGCTTGCCCTAGCCATAGCCCCAACTCTAAGCTTGAGCCTAACCCTAACCCCAACCCCAACCCCAACCCTAACACTACCCCAAACCTAAACTTAACCCCTAACACCAACCCCAACCCTAGCCCCAACCCCTGCCCCTTGCCCTAACCCTATCCCTAGCCCTAAACCTAAACCTAACCTTAACCAAAACCCTAAACCCTAACCTTAATGCTAACCCTAACACTACCCCAACCCCTAACACTAACCCTAACCCCAAACCATATCCCTTCCCCTACCCCTACCCCTACCCCACATGTAACCTTAACCCCTAACCCCAACCCAAACCCCTAATGCCAAAACCTAACCCCAAATCCAAACCTCTTCTTACCCTAACCTAACACTAACGCTAACCCTAACCCTAACCCCAAACCCAACCCTAACGCTCAACCTAACTCTAGCCCTAGCCGTAGCCCTAGCTCTAATCCCAACCCTAACCCTAACCCTACCCAACACTAACCCTAAACCCCAATCCTAACCTTTCCCTAACCCTAGCCCCAGCCCTAATCCTAACCCTAACCCTAAACTTAACCCAACCCTAAAGATAACCCTAACCCAAACCCAAACCCCTACCCCTACCGCCTCTTAACCCCAACCCTAACCCTAACATTAGCCCCAGCACTAGCCATAGCCTAACCACCCTAACCCTATCGCTAGCCCCAACCCCTAACCCTACTGATAAACCAATAAACCCACACTCTAACCCTAACCCAAACCTAACCCCAACCCTAACCCTAACCCCAACCCCAAGCCATACACCTTCCCTACCCTACCCCTACACCTACCCGTAACCCTAACCCCCAATCCTAAACCTAACACTAGCCCTAACCCTATCCCTAGCCCCAACCCTAGCCCTAACCCTAAACCTAATCCTAAACCCTAAAACCTAACACTAACCTCAACCCTACCCCTAAAACTACACACTAACCCTAAATCCTAAACCTAAACCTAACTCTAACCCTAAACCCTAACCCCAAACTTTGCCCTAGCTATAGCCCTAGCCCCAGCACTAGCACTGCCCTAAAACTAACCCTAGCACTAACCCTAACCCTAAACCATAAACCCTAACCCTAACCCCAACCCTAAAACTAGACCCAACCCTAAAACTAACACTAACACTAACACTCACCCCAATCCCAAACCCAACCCTAACCCTAACCCAATCCTAACCGTAACCCTAACAATAACCTCAACCCCTAATCCTACTCTTACCCCTAAACCTAACCCCTAACCCTAGTCCCATCCCTATCCCCAGACATAGCACTAGCTTTAAACCCCAGCCCTAGCACTAGCCCCAAACCTAACACTAACCTTAACCCTAAACCTAACTCCAACCAAACCCGAACCCAAACCCTACCCTAATGCTAAACCTAACAACAACCCTAACCCCTGAACCCTAACCCTACACTAACCCTAGCCCTAGCCCTAGCACTAACCCTAGCACTAGCCCTAGCCTAACCCTCTCCCAGCCCTAAACAGAACCCCCTACACCCAACTCTATCCCTAAAACCTGAACCCAACGCTAACCTTAACCCAACCCTAACCTAACCTAACCCAAACCCCAACACATAAACCTACCCCTACCCCAACCCTAACCCTAGTCCCAACCCCTAGACGTAGCCCCAGCCCTAAGCCTAGCCATACCCCTACCCCTACTGTCACACTAACCCAAACCCTAACCCGTACCCTAACACTAGCCCTAGT
>CAKJTW010000555.1:15000-42444 GCA_917880005.1 Nanger dama | reverse complement strand
CCAAGGCCTGGCCTGTACAGACACATGCACCTGCCCTCACCCCTGCCCTGCCTGGCCTAGCCAGGCCCTGGCCTGGCCTGGCTAGGCCTAGCACTGGCCAAGGCACTGGCACTGGCCTGGGCCTAGTCCTGGCCTAGCCCCAGCCTAGCAATGGCCTGGCCTCAGCCTGTCCACAGACCTGGCCTGCCGCCCTGGCCGTGGCCTGGCCCTGGCCTGGGCTCGTCTGGCCTGGCCTGGGCCTGCACTTGCCCTGGCCCCTGTCCTGGCCTGACATGGCCTGGCCATGGCCTGGCCTGGACCTGGCCTGGCTCTCTGGCACTGGCCTAAAGCGTTCCTGGCCTGGCCTGCCGTGATCCTGGCCTGGCCTGGCCTAGTCCTGTCCTAGGCCCTGATCCATGGCCTTGGCCTGGTCTGGCTGTGAGCACTGGCCTGGCCGCCCAGGCCCATGCGTGGCCTGGCCCATGGCCCTGGCCTGGCTGGCCCCGTCCCGACCTGGCCGTGCCCTGGCTTGCCCCTGGCTCTGGCCCTGTCCTGGCTCTGGCCTAGCCCCAGGCCTGGTGTTGGCCCTTGCCCCAGCCTGGCACTGGCCCTGGCTCTGGCACTGGCACTGGCCTGGCCCTGGCCTGAGGCCCTGGCCTGGGCTCTGGCCTGGCCTGGCCTAGCACTGGCACTGGCCTGGCCTGGCCTGGCCTGGGCCCTGGCCGTGGCCTGGCCTGGGCGCTGGCCCTGGCCTGTCTAGGGCCGCTGGCCTGGCCTGGCCCAGGCCTGGCCCAGGCCTGGCCCGGGCCCCCAGCACATGCAGGCTGCCCTGGCCTGGCCCTGGCCCCTGGCCTGGGCCACGGGCTGGCCCTGGCCTGGGCCCTGGCCTGGCCTGACCATGGGCCAGGCCATGGCCCTGGCCCTGGCCTGGCCCGGCTCTGGCCTAGTCCTGGCCCTGGCCTGTCCTTGCCCCTGGCTTTGTCACTGGGCCTGGGCCCTGGCACTGGCCTGGCCTGGGCCCTGGCACCCGCCCTGGTCATGTGCAGCCAGTAAGGCTGGCCAGGCCTGGCCCCACCAGTTCCCCTGCCTGGCCCTGCCCGGACCTTGCCCATGGCCGTGGCCCTGTCCTGGCCTGGCCTGGCCCATAGGCCTGGCCTGGCCTGGCCCGCCTGGCCTGGCCTGGCCCCAGCCTGGCACTGGCCGTGCCCTGGCCTGGGCCTGGCCCTGGCCTGTGGTGACCGTGACCTAGGCCTGATCCTCCACTGCCTGGGCCTGGCCTGTGACCATGGCCTAATCCTGTCCTGGCCCACTGACAGTGGGCTTAGGCCTGCCCTGGCCCTTGAGGCCTGGCTCTGGCCTGGCCATGGCCCAGCCCTGGCCTGGCCTGGGCCTGGCTCCTGGCCTGGCCTAGGCCTTGCCCTAAAGCCAGAGCCTCTTCTAGCTCTAACACTAAGGTAATGCTAACCCTAACCTAGCCTAACACCAAACCCAGCCTAACCTAAGCCTAACACTTAAACTAACCATGGCCATAGACCTGGCCCTGGCCTGGCCCTGGCCTAGGACTGGCCTAGCCCTATTCTAACTCTGGCCCTAACCTAGCCTAGCCCTTGCCTAAGCCTAGGCACGGAGCCTAGGCCTAGCCCCAGCCCTGGCTCTAAAGCTAACACTAAATAAGGCATCAGCCCCTGCCCGCCTAACGTTAGCCTAGCCCTAGGCCTGGCCTGGCACTAGCCCTGGCCTTGTCCTTGCCTGGCTCTGTCACTAGGCCCTGGACTCTGGCACTAGCACTAGCCTGACCGTGAGCACTAGCCCTTGCCTGATCCTTGGCCACGCCTAAGGCCTGGCCATGATCCTGGCCCCAGCCCGTTTCCCTGCCCTGCCCATGCCCGGACCTGGCCTAGGCCCTAGCCTGGCCTGGCCCTTACCATGGCCGTGCCCTAGCACAGGCCTTGGCACTGACCCAAGGCCTAGCCTGGCACTGATCCTAGGCCTGGCCTGGCCTAGGCCTGGCGTGACCTCTGGCCTGGCCTTGGCCTGGGCCTGGCCCTGGCCTGGCTCTGGCCTAGGCCTGGCCTGGCCTGGCCTGGCTGTGCTCTGGCCTGACCTAGGCCTGGCCTAGGCCTAGTCCTGTCCTGACTCAGGCTGACCCTAGGCCTGTGCCTGCCATGACCGTGAGCCTGGCCTGGCCTGGCCTGTCACCTGCCTTGCCCATGCCCTGCCCTGCACTGGCTGCCCTGGCCTGGCCTGGTGCTGGCTGTGGCACTGGCCATTGCCTAAGTCTGGCCTAGTCCTGGCCCTGCCCTGTTGCTGGCACTGGCCTGGCCTGGCCTGGCCTAGGCACTGGCCCTGGCCTGGCCTGGCCTGCGTTGGCCTGGCCTGGCGTGACCCGCCTGGCCTGGGCCTTGCACCAGGCTGGGCCAGCCTGGCCTGGCCTGGGTGTGCTAGCCGTGGCACTGGCCGTGGCTCCAGCCCCAGCCCCAGCCCTGGCCTGGCCGTGCCCTGGCCTAATCCTGTGCCTGGCCTGGCCCCCCTGAGCCTGTGCCTGCCTGACCATAGGCCTGGCCTAGGCCTGGCACCTGCCCTGCCCATGCCCTGCCCTAGCCCTGGCTGGCCCTATCCTGGCCTGGCGCTAGCGTGGCACTAGCCATTGCCTCAATCTAGCCTGGCCTAACCCAAGCCCCAGCCCATGCTCCTGCCACTAACACTGCCCTAGCCTGACCTACCCTGACCTGGACAGGCCCTAGCCTAAGCCTAAACCTAGCCGTAACCCCAGCCCCAACCCTTCCTCTAACAGTTCCTAGCCTAGCCTAACCTTAACCTAACTCTATTCTAGCCCTAACCTAAACCAGAACCTCTTCTGACCTAACCTAACTGTGCCCTAAAGCAACCTAAACTTAGCCTAATCCTGTCCTAGCCCCAGCCCCAACCCTGCCCCTAACTGTGCCTAACACTAACTCTAATCCTGGCCTTGGCACTGGCACTGGACCTGGGCCTAGCCTGTCCTCGGCCTAGGCCTGTCCTGTTCTTGGCCTGGCCTAGGCCTAGGCCCTAGGCCCTGGCCTGGCCCAGCCTGGCCTACTCAGGCCCAGGCCCCAGCCGTGCCACTGCCCCTGCCCTGAGTCCTGGCCTAGGCCTGACCCATGCCCTGACCTCAGCCCTGGCCTGGCCTAAGGCTTAGGCCATGGCCTGACCCTGCTCTAGGCCTGGCCTGGCCTGGCCTGTCCTGTCCCCTAGCTCTGTCACTAGGCCTAGGCCCTGGCACTGGCCCTGGCCTGGGCACTAGCACTGGCCTAGTCATGCACAACAGTAAGGCCTGCCGTGGCCTGGCTCCAGCCCGTCCCCCTGCCCGGACCTGGCCATGGCCGTGACCCCTGGCCTGGCACTGGCCTGGCCTGGCACTGGCCTAGGCCATGCCTAGGCCTAGGCCTGGCCTGGCCTGGCTCTGGCCTGGCCTGGGTGTGGCGTGGCCCTGGCCTGGCCTGGCTCTGACCTAGGCATGACCGTGGGCCTGGCACTGTCCTGGCCCTGGCCTGATCCTGGCTCGTCTAATCCTGCCCGGTGCCCCTGGCCCTGTCCTGCACCTGGCCTGGCCTGGCTCTGGCCTGACCTAGGCCTTGCCGGCCCTGGCCCTGCCCTGCCCTGTCCTGGCCTGTCCTGGGCCTGGGCCGTGACCCATGGCCTGGCTCTGGCACTGAGCACTGGCCCTTGCCTTGGCCTGGCCGGCCCTAGCACTGGCCTAGGCATGACACTGGCCACAGCACTGGCCAGCCCCCTAGGCTTGCCCTGGCCTGCCCCTGGCCCTGTTCTGGCCCTAGCCTAGCCTAACCCTCTTCTAGGCCTAAGCAATGGTGGCAGCTAGGCCTAGTCCTAAAGTTGGCCCCAGCGCCAGCCCCTGCCTGGCCGGACACTAATCCTGGCCTAACGCTAGCCTGACCTAAGGCCCTAACCTGGCCTTGGCCATGGCCCGGGCCTGGCCCTGGCGATGGCACTGGCTCTGGCCCTGGCAAGCTATACTGGCCCTATGCCTAAGCCTAGCCTAGCCATAATCCTGTTCCTAGGCCATAAGCCCAGGCCCTAAGCTTAGCCTAGCACTGAGCACTAGCCTAGCCCTAAGTCTGCCTAGCCTAATCTTAGCCTGGCCCTAGGCCTTGCTCTAACCTAGCCTAACTTTAACCTAACACCTATTCTGGCCTAAGCCCTTTTCCTAACCCTAGCCCTACCCCAAGCCCTAGCCTGACCTGACCTAATTCCCTAGCCTAGCCCTAACTCTATCTCTGCCCTAACCTAACCCTGGCCTAACACTATCCCTACCCTTAACTCTAACCTAATCATAACACTAAACACTAACCTAGCCCTTTCCTGGCCCTGGCCCTAGTCCTAGAACTAGCCCTGGTCCTAGCCTATCCTGGCCCTAACCATAGCCTAACACTGGACCTAATCCCTAATCCTAAGCCTAGCCCTCACCCTAACCCAAGATCATGGCTCTAGCCCTGCCTATGCCTTAGCCTGGCCCTAGCTCTGACATTAGGCCCAAGGCCGTGACAATAAGCCTGGCTCTGCTAGCCCAGGCCCTGGCCCCTAACCTGACCTAGGCCGCCCCCTAGCCCTGTTCACTCCCTTAGCCTGGCCTAGCCTAGCCATGTCCTAGGCCCTAGGCCCTAGCCTGGCACTAAAGCACTAGCTCTAGCCCTGCCCTAACAAGGCCCTGGGCCTAAGCATAGCCCTATACTAACTGCGCTCCTGGCCTTGCCTCTGCCTGACCTAGCCTAGCCCTAGCCTGGCCTGCCCTAAAAATGGCCCTAGCCCTGGCACTAAACATGGCCCTATCCTGGCCTAGCCCTATCCCAGCTCTAACCCCAGGCCTAACCTAGCCTGGCCTGGCCTGGCCTAGCCTTAACCCCAACCCTCTGCCATAGCCCTAGCCTAGTCACAACCCTAACCATGCCCTAATACTAGCACTAGCCTAGCCCTAACTCTGTCCTAGCCCTAGCCCTAAGCACTAACCCTAACCCTAACCATAACCCAAACTTAGCCTAACCTAGGGTCTAACCCCTAACCATAACCCTAAACCTCACCTAAGCTGGAAACGTCTTCTAACCCTAACCTGGCCTAAAGTAACGCTAACCCTAACACTAGCCTAACCCCAACCCCGAACCCCAACCCTAACTCTAACTTCCCCTAACCCTAATCCTATCCTAAGCCCAATCCCAACCCTAAACCTATACCTACCCTAACCTTAACCCTAACCTCACCCCCTACCCTTACCCATCCCTTACCCCTAACCCTAACCCAACCCTATTCTTAACCCTAACGCTAACCGTAACACTAACCATTACCTTAAATCTAATCCTAACCCCAACCCAAACCCTAACCCATACTCCTACCACTAACACTACCCTAACCCTAACCCCTAACCATGACTCTGAACAGAACCCTAACCTAAACACTAAACCTAACCCTAACCCAACCTCAACCCTACCCCCTAACCGTACCCCAACCCAAATCTTAACCCTAACACTATTCTAACCCTAACCCTAAATCTAAACCTCTTCTAACCCTAACACTTACAGTAACACTAAACTTAATCCTATCCCTAACCCCAACCCCAAATCTAAACCTAAACATACCCCTACCCCTAAACCTAACCCTAACACTAACACTAACCCTAACCCTAACACTAACTCTAAAACCTAACCTTAACCTCAACCATAAACCCTAACACTAACCTAACCTAGCCCTAGCCCTAGCCCTAGCACTAACCCTGGGCCTAACCTATCTTTGGGCCCTAACCCTACACCTACCTTGAATCCTCACCCTAACCCTAAAACTAACCCTAACTCTTACCAACCCAAACCAACCTAACCCTAATACTAACCCCAACCCATACCCCTACCCTTACTCCTACCCTTACACCTAACCCTAACCAAACCCTAACCATAAACCTAACATCTACCCTAACCCTAACCTAACCCCAACCTAAATCTAACCTGAACACTAACCCTCACCAAAACCCTAACACTAACCCTTAATCCTAAACCTAACCCAGGCCCAAACCTAACACTAACCTAACCCTAACCAACCCTAACCTAACCTTGAACCTAACCCTAACACTAACCCTAACCCAATCCCAACCTAACCCTAACTCCATCACATGCCCCACCCCTACCCTATCCCCTAACACTAACCCTAACCTTAGTCCTAAACCCTAATCCCTAACCCTAACCCAAAACACTAACCCTAACCCTAACCTATAACCCAAACCTAACCATAACCTCAACCCTAACCCTAAACCTAACCTAACTCCTACCCATACCCCTACCCCTACCCCTACACCCATACGATAACCCTAACCCTATCCTAAACCCTTATCCTAAACCCCTAACCCTAAACACTAAACCTAACCCTAAACATAACCCAAACCTAACCTAACCCCTAATCCTAACCCTAACCCCAACCCCAACCCTAACCCTAACCGTACCCTAATACTAACCTAACTATAACCCTAACACTATTCTAACCTCAACCCTAAATCTAAACCTCTTCTAACCCTAACACTAACTGTAATGCTAACCCTAATTCTATCCATAACACCAACCCCAACCCTAAACCTAAACCTACCCTAACCCTTTAACCTAACCTCAACCCTAGCCACAACCCTAAACCCTAACCCTAACCCTAAAAATAACACTAACAGTAACTCTAATCCTAACCTAACCTAACCCTAACCCGAACCTAACCCTAAACCCTAATCCTAACACTAACAATAACCCCATCCTAACCCTAACCTTAACTCAAACCCATGCCCCTACCACTACCCCTATCCCCAACTCTAACCCTAACCTTATCCCTAAACCCTAATCCCTAACCCTAACCCTAAACCTAAACACTAACCCTAATCCTGAACGTAACCCAAACCTAACGGTAACCCTAACCCTAACACCTAACCCTAACCCTAACCCTATGCCAAACCCCAACCCTAACCCTAACCCTACCCTAACCCTAAAGGTAACCAAAGCCCTAACACTGAACCCTAATTCTTACACTAACCCTAGCCCTAGCTTTAGCCCTAGCCCTAGCTCTAGCTCTAACCCTCTCTCTGCCCTAACACTAACACTAACCCTATCCCGAAACCATGAACCCTAACCCTAACCCTAACCAAACCCCAACACATACTCCTACCTCCAACCCTACCCCTAACCCTAACCATGACACAAACCCTAACCCTAAACCCTAACCCTAACCCTGAACCCTAACGCTAACACTAACCCTAACCCAATCCTAACCCTAACCCTAACTCCAACCCAAGCCCCTACCCCTACCCCTTTCCCCTAACACTAACCCTAAACCTATTCCTAAACCCTAATCCCTAACCCTAACTCTAACCCAAAACACTAACCCTAACCCTAACCTTAACCCAAATCTAACCCAACCCAAACCCTAACCCTAAACCTTAAACCTTAACACTAACCCTAACCCAACTCTAACCCTAACCTAACCCCAAACTATCTCTTACGCTAACTCTATCACTAAACCCTAAACCCTAACACTAACCCTCATGCTAAACACTAACCCTAACCCAAATCCTTACACCCCCTAAACCTAACTGTAATCCTAACCCAACCCATTCCCCTACTCCTACCCAGAACCCTAACCGTAACCCCTAACGTAACTCTAACCCTAACCCCTAATTTTAACACAAGCCATAGACTAACACTAAACCCTAACCCCTAACACTAACCCTAACACTAACCTTAACCTAACCCTAACCCTAACCGTAACCCTAAACTTAACCCCTAACCTCAACCCTAACATTAACCCTAACACTAACACTAACCCTATCCCTAACCCTAACCCTAAACCCTAACCCTAACCCTAACTGTAGCCTGACTCTAGCCATAGCACTAGGCACTAGCCCTAACCCTAACCCTATCCTTAAGCCTAACCATACCCCTACCCTTAACCCTAACCCTAAACCCTAACCCCTAACCCTAAAACTAACCCTAATCCTAACCCAACCCTAACCAAACCATAACCCTAACCCCAACCCATACCCCTACCCTTGCCCTTACCCTAACCTAAACCAAACCCTAACCTACCTAATACTAACCCTAACAATAATCCTAACCCTAACCCTAAAGCTAACCCCTAACCCTAAACCTAACCCTAACCCCAACCCCAACCCTAACACTAACCCTCAACCCTCAACACTAACCCTATCCCTAACCCTAACCCTAAACCCTAACCCTAACCCTAACCTAACAATAACCCTAACCCTAGTCTAGCCCTAGCCCTAACCCTAGCACTAGCCGTAGTCATAACCCTATCCTTGGGTCTAGCCCAACCCCTACCCTTAACCCTAATCCTAAACCCTAAACTCTAACCATAAAACTAATCCTAACCCTACCCAAACCTAACCCAAAACCTAACCCTAACCGCTACCCATACCCTACACTTGCCCCAACCCCTACCCCTACCCCTAACCCCAACCCTAACACTAACCCAAACCCAAACTCTATTTTAACCCTGGCCCTAAACCTAAACCTACCCTAAACCAAAACCTAACCCCTAACCACAACACATACACCTACCCTCACCCCTACCCCTACCCTAGCCTAACCAAACCCTAACCCTAACCTAACGCTAAACCTAACACTAACCAAAACACTAACACTAACCCTAAAACCTAATCCTAACCCTAACCCCAACCCTAACAATAACCCTAACACTAATCCTATCCGTAACCCTAACCCTAAACCCTAACCGTAACCATAACCATAACCATAACTCGTCTAACCCTAACCCTAAACCTACACTTACCCCTAACCCTATCCCTATCCCTAACCCTAACACAACACTAACCATAACCCTAGCCTGAACCCTAACCCTAACTCTCTAACACTAACCCTAAAGCATTCCCCTACCCTAACCCTACCTTTAATCCTAACCCTAACCCTAATCCTATCCCTAAACCCTAATCCATAACCTTAACCCTAATGCTAACTGTAAACACTAACCCTAACCCTTACATAACCCATACGTAACCCTAACCCATAACCCTAACCCTAACCCCAACCCATCCCGAACCCTAACCGTACCCTAACTGTAACCCTAACTCTAACCCTATCCCTAACTCTAACCCTAACCCAAACCCTAATGTTAACCCTTACCCCAACCCTAACACTAACCCTAACTCTAACACTAACACTAACCCTAACCCCTAACCCTAAAGCTAAACCTAAATCCTAACCCTAACCCTAACACTAACACTAACCCTAACCCTAACCCTAACCCTAACCCTAAACCCTAAAGGTAACCCTAACCTAAACACTAACCCTAACCCTATCTAAAACCTTGAAACCTAACCCTAACCCAAACCTAACCTTAACCCTAACCCAAATCCCAACACATACAGCTACCCCTAACCCTAACCCTAACCACTAACCCTAAACCTGACACAAACCCTAACCCTAAACCCTAACCCTAACCCTAACCATAAACCTTAAACCATAACCCTAACCCTAACCCTAACCCAACTCTAACCCTAATCCTAACCCTAACCCTATCCCTTACCCTAACTTTATCACTAAACCCTAAACCCTAACACTAACCCTAACCCTAAACACTAACACCAACCCTAATCCTTATACAACAATAAAACTAACCATAACCCCTAACCCCAACCACCCCCCTACCCCTAACCCTACCCCAGAACCTTACCCATAACCGTAACCCCTATCCTAACCCCAAACCTAACCCATAAACCTAACCCTAACCCTAACCCATAACCCTAACCTAACCCTAACCCCAACCCTAACACTAACCGTACCCTAACCCTAAAACTAACCCTAACCCTATGGTAACCGTAACCCTAAACCTAATCCTCAACTAACCGTAACCCTAACAGTAACAATAACCCTAATCCTATCCCTAAACCCAACCCCCAACAGTAAACTTAAACCTACCCTAACCTTAAACCTAACTTTAACCCTAACCATAGCCCAACCCTAACCCTCACCCTAAGCCTAACTCCTAACCCTAACCCTAAACCTTACCCTAAACGAAACCTCTTCTAACTCTAACACTAAGAGTAATGCTAACCCTAACCCTCAACCCTAACACCAAACCCAACCCTAACCCTAAACCCTAACACTTAAACTAACCATAGCCATAGACCTAGCCCTAGCCCTAGCTCCCTAGCCCTAGGACTAGCCCTAGCCCTATTCCTAACTCTAGCCCTAACCCCAACCCTAACCCCTACCTAAGCCTCAAACACGAAACCCTAAACCTAACCCAAACCTAACTCTAAAGCTAACACTAAATAAAACATCAACCCCTACCCAACCCCTAAAATTAACCCTAACCCAACCCTAACCCTAACACTAACCCTAACCTTATCCCTACCCTAACTCTATCACTAAACCCTAGACTCTAACACTAACACTAACCCTAACCGTAAACACTAACCCTTACCTAATCCTTAGCCAACCCTAAACCTAACCATAATCCTAACCCCAACCCATTCCCCTACCCCTACCCATACACCGAACCTCAACCCTAAACCCTAACCTAACCCCTAACCCTTACCATAACCCGTACCCCTAACACAAACCTTAACACTAACCCAAAACCCTAACCCTAACACTAATCCTAAACCCTAACCCTAACCCTAAACCTAAACGTAACCTCTAACCCTAACCTTAACCCTAAACCTAACCCCTAACCCTAACTCTAACCCTAAACCTAACCCTAACCTCTAACCCTAACTGTACTCTAACCTAACCCTAAACCTAACCCTAAACCTAATCCTATCCCTAACCCCAAACCCAACCCCTAAACCTATACCTACCATAACCGTAAACCCTAACCCTAACCCTAACCCTAACACCTACCCTTACCCATACCCCTACCCTACACCTAACCCAACCCTAACCCTAACCCTAATGCTAACTGTAACACTAACCATTACCCTAAATCTAACCCTAATCCTAACCCTACCCCTATTACTAACACTAACCCTAACCCTAACCCTAACCCTAAACACTAACCCTAACCCTAACCCTAACCCTACATTAACCCTAACCCTAAGCGTAACCCCCAACCCTAACCTCAAACCTTACCTTAAACTGAAACCTTTTCTAACCCCTAACCCTAAGAGTAATGCTAACCGTAACACTAACCGTAACTCCAACCCCAACCCCAACCCTAACCCCTAACCGTACCCTAACCCTAATCCTATACCTAACCCCAACCCCCAACCCTAAACCTATACCTACCCTAACCATAAACCTAACCCTAAACCTAACACCTACCCTTACCCATACCCCTACCCCTAACCCTAACCCAACCCTATCCCTAACCCTAACGCTAAACGTAACACTAACCATTACCCTAAATCTAACCCTAACCCTAACCCAAACACCAACCCATACTCCTACCACTAACACTACCCCTAACCCTGACCCCTAACCCTAACCCTGAACCAAACCCTAACCCTAAACCCTAAACCTAACCGTAACCCCAACCCCAACCCTTCCTCTAACAGTTCCCTAGCCCTAACCCTAACCTTAACCCTAACTCTATTCTCAACCCTAACCCTAAACCGAAACCTCTTCTGACCCTAACCCTAACTGTACCCTAAGCTTAACCCTCAAACTTAACCCTAATCCTATCCCTAACCCCAACCCCAACCCTACCCCTAACTGTACCCTAACACTAACTCTAATCCTAGCCTTAGCACTAGCACTAGACCTAGGCCTAACCCTATCCCTCGGCCTAAACCTATCCCTATTCTTAACCCTAACCCTAAACCCTAAACCCTAAACCCTAACCCCTAACCCAACCCCTAACCCTAACTCAAACCCAAACCCCAACACGTACCACTACCCCTACCCCTAAATCCTAACACTAAACCTGACCCATACCCTAACCCTCAACCCTAACCCTAACCCTAAAACTTAAACCATAACCCTGACCCTACTCTAAGCCTAACCCTAACCCTAACCCTATCCCTTACCCTAACTCTATCACTAAACCCTAAACCCTAACACTAACCCTAACCCTAAACACTAACACTAACCCTAATCCTTACACAACAATAAAACTAACCGTAAACCTAACTCCAACCCATCCCCCTACCCCGAACCCTAACCATAACCGTAACCCCTAACCTAACACTAACCCTAACCCTAACACTAACCCTAAACCATACCTAAACCTAAAGCCTAACCCTAACCCCTAACTCTAACCCTAACCCTAAGTGTAACGCTAACCCTAACCCTAACCCTAACTCTAACCCTAAACATAACCGTAAACCTAACACTATCCCTAACCTAACCCTAATCCTAACTCGTCTAATCCTACCAGTACCCCTAACCCTATCCCTACACCTAACCCTAACCCTAACTCTAACCCTAACCCTAAACCTTACCACAACCCCCTAACCCTACCCCTACCCCTATCCCTAACCCTATCCCTAAACCCTAAACCGTAACCATAACCCTAACTCTAACACTAAACACTAACCCTTACCTTAACCCTAACCCGACCCTAACACTAACCCCAAACATAACACTAACCACAACACTAACCACAACCCCTAAACTTACCCCTAACCCTACCCCCTAACCCTATTCTAACCCTAACCCTAACCCTAACCCTCTTCTAAACCTAAACTTAATAGTAACGCTAAACCTAATCCTAAAATTAACCCCAACGCCAACCCTACCCTAACCAGACACTAATCCCAACCCTAACGCCAATCCTAACCTAAAGCCCTAACCTTAACCTTAACCATAGCCCGAGCCCCAGCCCTAGCGATAGCACTAGCTCTAGCCCTTAAACTATACTAGCCCCATACCTAAACCTAACCCTAACCATAATCCTATTCCTAAACCTTAAACCCAAACCCTAAACTTAACCCTAACACTAAACACTAACCCTAACCCTAAGTCTACCCTAACCCTAATCTTAACCCTAGCCCCAGGCCTAACTCTAACCCTAACCCTAACTTTAACCCTAACACCTATTCTAAGCCTAAACCCTTTTCCTAACCCTAACCCTAACCCCAAACCCTAACCCTGACCCTGACCCTAATTCCTAACCCTAACCCTAACTCTATCTCTAACCCTAACCCCTAACCCTAACCCCCTAACACTATCCCTACCCTTAACTCTAACCCTAATCATAACACCAAACACTAACCCTAACCCTTCCCTAGCCCTAGCCCTAGTCCCAGAACTAGCCCTAGTCCTAACCCTATCCCTAGCCCTAACCATAACCCTAACACTGAACCTAATCCCTAATCCCTAAACCTAACCCTCACCCTAACCCAAAATCATAACTCTAACCCTACCCTATACCTTAACCCTAACCCTAACTCTAACATTAAACCCAAAACCGTAACAATAAACCTAACTCCTAACCCAACCCAAACCCTAACCTTAACCCTAAACACAACCCCTAACCCTATTCCTCCCCTTAACCCTAACCCTAACCCTAACCATATCCCTAAACCCTAAACCCTAACCCTAACACTAAACACTAACTCTAACCCTACCCCTAACAAAACCCTAAACCTAAGCATAACCCTTATACTAACTACAACTCCTAACCTTACCTCTACCCCTGACCCTAACCCAGCCCTAGCCCTAGCCTACCCCTAAAATAGCCCTAGCCCTAGCACTAAACATAGCCCTATCCCTAACCCTAACCCTATCCCAACTCTAACCCAAACCCTAACCCTAACCCTAACCCCTAACCCTAACCCCCTAACCTTAACCCAACTCTAACCATAACCCTAACCCTAATCACAACCCCTAACCATACCCCTAATACTAACACTAACCCTAACCCTAACTCTATCCCTAACCCTAACCCCAAACACTAACCCTAACCCTAACCATAACCCAAACTTAACCCTAACCCTAAGTCTCAACCCATAACCATAACCCTAAACCTTACCCTAAACTGAAACGTCTTCTAACCCTAACCCTAAGAGTAACGCTAACCCTAACACTAACCCTAACCCCAACCCGAACCCCAACCCTAACTCTAACCTTACCCTAACCCTAATCCTATCCCTAAACCCAATCCCAACCCTAAACCTATACCTACCCTAACCTTAACCCTAACCCTAACCCCTACCCTTACCCATACCCTTACCCCTAACCCTAACCCAACCCTATTCTTAACCCTAACGCTAACCGTAACACTAACCATTACCTTAAATCTAATCCTAACCCCAACCCAAACCCTAACCCATACTCCTACCACTAACACTACCCCTAACCCTAACCCCTAACCATGACTCTGAACGAAACCCTAACCCCAAACACTAAACCTAACCCTAAACATAACCCAAACCCAACCCTAACCCCCTAATCCTAACCCCTAACCCCAACCCCAACCCTAACCCCAACCGCACCCTAATACTAACCTAACTATAACCCTAACACTATTCTAACCCTAACCCCAAATCTAAACCTCTTCTAACCCTAACACTAACTGTAATGCTAACCCTAATTCTATCCATAACACCAACCCCAACCCTAAACCTAAACCTACCCTAACCCTTTAACCCAACCCCTAACCCTAGCCACAACCCTAAACCCTAACCCTAACCCTAAAAATAACACTAACAGTAACTCCTAATCCTAACCCCTAACCTAACCCTAACCCGAACCCTAACCCTAAACCCTAATCCTAACACTAACAATAACCCCATCCTAACCCCTAACCTTAACTCAAACCCATGCCCCTACCACTACCCCTATCCCCTAACCCTAACCCTAACCTTATCCCTAAACCCTAATCCCTAACCCCAACCCTAAACCTAAACACTAACCCCTAATCCTGAACGTAACCCAAACCTAACGGTAACCCTAACCCCAACACCTAACCCTAACCCTAACCCTATGCCAAACCCCAACCCTAACCCTAACCCTACCCTAACCCTAAAGGTAACCAAAGCCCTAACACTGAACCCCACTTCTTACACTAACCCTAGCCCTAGCTTTAGCCCTAGCCCTAGCTCTAGCTCTAACCCTCTCTCTAGCCCTAACACTAACACTAACCCTATCCCGAAACCATGAACCCTAACCCCAACCCTAACCAAACCCCAACACATACTCCTACCTCCAACCCTACCCCTAACCCTAACCATGACACAAACCCTAACCCTAAACCCTAACCCTAACCCTGAACCCTAACGCTAACACTAACCCTAACCCAATCCTAACCCTAACCCTAACTCCAACCCAAGCCCCTACCCCTACCCCTTTCCCCTAACACTAACCCTAAACCTATTCCTAAACCCTAATCCCTAACCCTAACCCCTAACCCAAAACACTAACCCTAACCCTAACCTTAACCCAAATCTAACCCTAACCCAAACCCTAACCCTAAACCTTAAACCTTAACACTAACCCTAACCCAACTCTAACCCTAACCCTAACCCTAAACTATCTCTTACGCTAACTCTATCACTAAACCCTAAACCCTAACACTAACCCTCATGCTAAACACTAACCCTAACCCAAATCCTTACACCCCTAAACCTAACTGTAATCCTAACCCAACCCATTCCCCTACTCCTACCCAGAACCCTAACCGTAACCCCTAACGTAACTCTAACCCTAACCCCTAATTTTAACACAAGCCATAGACTAACACTAAACCCTAACCCTAACACTAACCCTAACACTAACCTTAACCCTAACCCTAACCCTAACCGTAACCCCAAACTTAACCCTAACCTCAACCCTAACATTAACCCTAACACTAACACTAACCCTATCCCTAACCCTAACCCTAAACCCTAACCCTAACCCTAACTGTAGCCTGACTCTAGCCATAGCACTAGCACTAGCCCTAACCCTAACCCTATCCTTAAGCCTAACCATACCCCTACCCTTAACCCTAACCCCAAACCCTAACCCCTAACCCTAAAACTAACCCTAATCCTAACCCAACCCTAACCAAACCATAACCCTAACCCCAACCCATACCCCTACCCTTACCCTTACCCCCCTAACCCTAACCAAACCCTAACCCTAACCCTAATACTAACCCCAACAATAATCCTAACCCTAACCCTAAAGCTAACCCTAACCCTAAACCTAACCCCAACCCCAACCCCAACCCTAACACTAACCCTAACCCTAACACTAACCCTATCCCTAACCCTAACCCTAAACCCTAACCCTAACCCTAACCTAACAATAACCCCTAACCCTAGTCTAGCCCTAGCCCCAACCCTAGCACTAGCCGTAGTCATAACCCTATCCTTAGGTCTAACCCAACCCCTACCCTTAACCCTAATCCTAAACCCTAAACTCTAACCATAAAACTAATCCTAACCCTACCCAAACCTAACCCCAAAACCTAACCCCAACCGCTACCCATACCCCTACACTTACCCCAACCCCTACCCCTACCCCCTAACCCCAACCCTAACACTAACCCAAACCCAAACTCTATTTTAACCCTAGCCCTAAACCTAAACCTACCCTAAACCAAAACCTAACCCTAACCACAACACATACACCTACCCTCACCCCTACCCCTACCCCTAACCCTAACCAAACCCTAACCCTAACCCTAACGCTAAACCTAACACTAACCAAAACACTAACACTAACCCTAAACCTAATCCTAACCCTAACCCCAACCCTAACAATAACCCTAACACTAATCCTATCCGTAACCCTAACCCTAAACCCTAACCGTAACCATAACCATAACCATAACTCGTCTAACCCTAACCCTAAACCTACACTTACCCCTAACCCTATCCCTATCCCTAACCCTAACACAACACTAACCATAACCCTAGCCTGAACCCTAACCCTAACTCTCTAACACTAACCCTAAAGCATTCCCTAACCCTAACCCTACCTTTAATCCTAACCCTAACCCTAATCCTATCCCTAAACCCTAATCCATAACCTTAACCCTAATGCTAACTGTAAACACTAACCCTAACCCCTTACATAACCCATACGTAACCCTAACCCATAACCCTAACCCTAACCCCAACCCATCCCGAACCCTAACCGCACCCTAACTGTAACCTAACTCTAACCCTATCCCTAACTCTAACCCTAACCCAAACCCTAATGTTAACCCTTACCCCAACCCTAACACTAACCCTAACTCTAACACTAACACTAACCCCTAACCCTAACCCTAAAGCTAAACCTAAACTCTAACCCTAACCCTAACACTAACACTAACCCTAACCCTAACCCTAACCCTAACCCTAAACCCTAACCGTAACCCTAACCCTAAACACTAACCCTAACCCTATCTAAAACCTTGAAACCTAACCCCAACCCAAACCTAACCTTAACCCTAACCCAAATCCCAACACATACAGCTACCCCCTAACCCTAACCCTAACCACTAACCCCTAAACCTGACACAAACCCTAACCCTAAACCCTAACCCTAACCCTAACCATAAACCTTAAACCATAACCCTAACCCTAACCCTAACCCAACTCTAACCCTAATCCTAACCCTAACCCTATCCCTTACCCTAACTTTATCACTAAACCCTAAACCCTAACACTAACCCTAACCCTAAACACTAACACCAACCCTAATCCTTATACAACAATAAAACTAACCATAACCCTAACCCCAACCACCCCCTACCCCTAACCCTACCCCGAACCTTACCCATAACCGTAACCCCTATCCTAACCCTAACCCTAACCCATAAACCTAACCCTAACCCCTAACCCATAACCCTAACCTAACCCCTAACCCCAACCCTAACACTAACCGTACCCTAACCCTAAAACTAACCCTAACCCTATGGTAACCGTAACCCTAAACCTAATCCTCAACTAACCGTAACCCTAACAGTAACAATAACCCTAATCCTATCCCTAAACCCAACCCCAACAGTAAACTTAAACCTACCCTAACCTTAAACCTAACTTTAACCCTAACCATAGCCCAACCCTAACCCTAACCCTAAGCCTAACTCCTAACCCTAACCCTAAACCTTACCCTAAACGAAACCTCTTCTAACTCTAACACTAAGAGTAATGCTAACCCTAACCCTAACCCCAACACCAAACCCAACCCCTAACCCTAAACCCTAACACTTAAACTAACCATAGCCATAGACCTAGCTCCTAGCCCCAGCCCTAGCCCTAGGACTAGCCCTAGCCCTATTCCTAACTCTAGCCCCAACCCCAACCCTAACCCTTACCCCAAGCCTAAACACGAAACCCCAAACCTAACCCAAACCTAACTCTAAAGCTAACACTAAATAAAACATCAACCCCTACCCAACCCCTAAAATTAACCCTAACCCAACCCTAACCCTAACACTAACCCTAACCTTATCCCTTACCCTAACTCTATCACTAAACCCTAGACTCTAACACTAACACTAACCCTAACCGTAAACACTAACCCTTACCCTAATCCTTAGCCAACCCTAAACCTAACCATAATCCTAACCCCAACCCATTCCCCTACCCCCTACCCATACACCGAACCCTAACCCTAAACCCTAACCTAACCCTAACCCTTACCATAACCCGTACCCCTAACACAAACCTTAACACTAACCCAAAACCCTAACCCTAACACTAATCCTAAACCCTAACCCTAACCCTAAACCTAAACGTAACCTCTAACCCTAACCTTAACCCTAAACCTAACCCTAACCCTAACTCTAACCCTAAACCTAACCCCTAACCCTAACCCTAACTGTACTCTAACCCAACCCTAAACCTAACCCTAAACCTAATCCTATCCCTAACCCCAAACCCAACCCTAAACCTATACCTACCATAACCGTAAACCTAACCCTAACCCTAACCCTAACACCTACCCTTACCCATACCCCTACCCTACACCTAACCCAACCCTAACCCTAACCCTAATGCTAACTGTAACACTAACCATTACCCTAAATCTAACCCTAATCCTAACCCTACCCCTATTACTAACACTAACCCTAACCCTAACCCCTAACCCCAAACACTAACCCTAACCCTAACCCTAACCCTACATTAACCCTAACCCTAAGCGTAACCCCTAACCCTAACCCTAAACCTTACCTTAAACTGAAACCTTTTCTAACCCTAACCCTAAGAGTAATGCTAACCGTAACACTAACCGTAACTCCAACCCCAACCCCAACCCTAACCCTAACCGTACCCTAACCCTAATCCTATACCTAACCCCCAACCCCAACCCTAAACCTATACCTACCCTAACCATAAACCTAACCCTAAACCTAACACCTACCCTTACCCATACCCCTACCCCTAACCCTAACCCAACCCTATCCCTAACCCTAACGCTAAACGTAACACTAACCATTACCCCAAATCTAACCCTAACCCTAACCCAAACACCAACCCATACTCCTACCACTAACACTACCCCTAACCCTGACCCCTAACCCTAACCCTGAACCAAACCCTAACCCTAAACCCTAAACCTAACCGTAACCCCAACCCCAACCCTTCCTCTAACAGTTCCCTAGCCCTAACCCTAACCTTAACCCTAACTCTATTCTAACCCTAACCCCTAAACCGAAACCTCTTCTGACCCTAACCCTAACTGTACCCTAAGCTTAACCCCAAACTTAACCCTAATCCTATCCCTAACCCCAACCCCAACCCTACCCCTAACTGTACCCTAACACTAACTCTAATCCTAGCCTTAGCACTAGCACTAGACCTAGGCCTAACCCTATCCCTCGGCCTAAACCTATCCCTATTCTTAACCCTAACCCTAAACCCTAAACCCTAAACCCTAACCCCAACCCAACCCTAACCCTAACTCAAACCCAAACCCCAACACGTACCACTACCCCTACCCCTAAATCCTAACACTAAACCTGACCCATACCCTAACCCTCAACCCTAACCCTAACCCTAAAACTTAAACCATAACCCTGACCCTACTCTAAGCCTAACCCTAACCCTAACCCTAACCCTATCCCTTACCCTAACTCTATCACTAAACCCTAAACCCTAACACTAACCCTAACCCTAAACACTAACACTAACCCTAATCCTTACACAACAATAAAACTAACCGTAAACCTAACTCCAACCCATCCCCCTACCCCGAACCCTAACCATAACCGTAACCCCTAACCTAACACTAACCCTAACCCTAACACTAACCCTAAACCATACCTAAACCTAAACCTAACCCTAACCCCTAACTCTAACCCTAACCCTAAGTGTAACGCTAACCCTAACCCTAACCCTAACTCTAACCCTAAACATAACCGTAAACCTAACACTATCCCTAACCCTAACCCTAATCCTAACTCGTCTAATCCTACCAGTACCCCTAACCCTATCCCTACACCTAACCCTAACCCTAACTCTAACCCTAACCCTAAACCTTACCACAACCCCTAACCCTACCCCTACCCCTATCCCTAACCCTATCCCTAAACCCTAAACCGTAACCATAACCCTAACTCTAACACTAAACACTAACCCTTACCTTAACCCTAACCCGACCCTAACACTAACCCTAAACATAACACTAACCACAACACTAACCACAACCCCTAAACTTACCCCCTAACCCTACCCCTAACCCTATTCTAACCCTAACCCTAACCCTAACCCTCTTCTAAACCTAAACTTAATAGTAACGCTAAACCTAATCCTAAAATTAACCCCCAACGCCAACCCTACCCTAACCAGACACTAATCCTAACCCTAACGCTAATCCTAACCTAAAGCCCTAACCTTAACCTTAACCATAGCCCGAGCCCCAGCCCCAGCGATAGCACTAGCTCTAGCCCCCAAACTATACTAGCCCTATACCTAAACCTAACCCTAACCATAATCCTATTCCTAAACCTTAAACCCAAACCCTAAACTTAACCCCAACACTAAACACTAACCCTAACCCTAAGTCTACCCTAACCCTAATCTTAACCCCAGCCCTAGGCCTAACTCTAACCCTAACCCTAACTTTAACCCTAACACCTATTCTAAGCCTAAACCCTTTTCCTAACCCTAACCCCAACCCCAAACCCTAACCCCTGACCCTGACCCTAATTCCTAACCCTAACCCTAACCCTAACTCTATCTCTAACCCTAACCCTAACCCTAACCCCTAACACTATCCCTACCCTTAACTCTAACCCTAATCATAACACTAAACACTAACCCCAACCCTTTCCCCAGCCCTAGCCCTAGTCCTAGAACTAGCCCTAGTCCTAACCCTATCCCTAGCCCCAACCATAACCCTAACACTGAACCTAATCCCTAATCCCTAAACCTAACCCTCACCCTAACCCAAAATCATAACTCTAACCCTACCCTATACCTTAACCCTAACCCTAACTCTAACATTAAACCCAAAACCGTAACAATAAACCTAACTCTAACCCAACCCAAACCCTAACCTTAACCCTAAACACAACCCCTAACCCTATTCCTCCCCTTAACCCTAACCCTAACCCTAACCATATCCCTAAACCCTAAACCCTAACCCTAACACTAAACACTAACTCTAACCCTACCCCTAACAAAACCCTAAACCTAAGCATAACCCTTATACTAACTACAACTCCTAACCTTACCTCTACCCCTGACCCTAACCCTAGCCCTAGCCCTAGCCTACCCCTAAAAATAGCCCTAGCCCTAGCACTAAACATAGCCCTATCCCTAACCCTAACCCTATCCCAACTCTAACCCAAACCCTAACCCTAACCCTAACCCCTAACCCTAACCCCTAACCTTAACCCAACTCTAACCATAACCCTAACCCTAATCACAACCCCTAACCATACCCCTAATACTAACACTAACCCTAACCCTAACTCTATCCCTAACCCTAACCCTAAACACTAACCCTAACCCCTAACCATAACCCAAACTTAACCCTAACCCTAAGTCTAACCCATAACCATAACCCTAAACCTTACCCTAAACTGAAACGTCTTCTAACCCTAACCCTAAGAGTAACGCTAACCCTAACACTAACCCTAACCCCAACCCGAACCCCAACCCTAACTCTAACCTTACCCTAACCCTAATCCTATCCCTAAACCCAATCCCAACCCTAAACCTATACCTACCCTAACCTTAACCCTAACCCTAACCCCTACCCTTACCCATACCCTTACCCCTAACCCTAACCCAACCCTATTCTTAACCCTAACGCTAACCGTAACACTAACCATTACCTTAAATCTAATCCTAACCCCAACCCAAACCCTAACCCATACTCCTACCACTAACACTACCCCTAACCCTAACCCCTAACCATGACTCTGAACGAAACCCTAACCCTAAACACTAAACCTAACCCTAACCCCAACCTCAACCCTACCCCTAACCGTACCCTAACCCAAATCTTAACCCTAACACTATTCTAACCCTAAATCTAAAACAAAAACCTCTTCTGACCCTAACTCTAATTGTACCCTAACCCTAACCCTAACCTTAACCCTCATCCTATCCCTAAACCCAATCCCCACCCTACCCCTAACCGTACCCTAACCCTAACCCTAACCCTAGCCTTACCACTAGCACTAGCCCTAGGCTTAACCCTATCCCTGGCCTAACCCTAACCCTATTCTTAACCCTAATCCTAAACCCTAAAACCTAACCCTAACCCTAACACAACCCTAACCCTAACCCTAACCCAAACCCAAAACACATACCGCTACACCTACCCATACCCTAAACCCTAACCCTAAACCTGACCCATAGCCTAACCCTAAACCCTAACCCTAACCCTAACCCTAAACATTAAACCGTAACCCTAACCGTAACTCTAACCCAACTCTAACCCTAACCCTAACCCTAACCCTATCCCTTACCCTAACTCTATCACTAAACCCTAAACCATAACACTAACCCTAACCCTAAACACTAACACTAACCCTAATCCTTACACAACAATAAAACTAAACGTAACCTTAACTCCAACCCATTCCTCTACCACTACCCCTACCACGAACCCTAACCATAACTGTAACCCCTAACCTAACACTAACCCTAACCCTAACACTAACCCCTAACACTAACCCTACCTAAACCCTACCTAAACCTAAACCTAACCCTAACCCCTAAATCTAACCCTAACCCTACTGTAATCCTAACCCTAACCCTAACTTTAACTCTAACCCTAAACATAACCATAAACCTAACACTATCCCTAACCCTAACCCTAACCCTAACTTGTCTAAACCTACCCGTACCCCTAACCCTATCCCTACCCCTACCCCTAACCCTAACTCTAACCCTAACCCTAAACTTAACCACAAACCCTAACCCTACCACTACCCCTAAGCCTATCCCTAAACCCTAAAACGTAATCCTAACCCTAACACTAAAACTAAACACTAACCCTTACCTTAACCCTAACCCGACCCTAACACTAACCCTAAACATAACACTAACCACAACCCCTAAACCTACCCCTAACCCTAGCCCTAACCCTATTCTAACCCTAACCCTAAACCTAACCCTATTCTAACGCTAAACTTAATAGCAATGCTAAACCTAACCCTAAACTTAACCCCAACGCCAACACTACCCTAACCAGACCCTACTCCTAACCCTAACCCTTACCCTAAACCCTAACCCTAACCCTAACCTAAAACCCTAACCCTAACCCTAACCATAGCCCGAGCCCTAGCCCCAGCCATAGCACTAGCCCTAGCCCTTAAACTATACCTAGCCCTAAACCTAAAACTAACCCTAACCCTAATCCTAGTCCTAAACCCTAAACCCTAACCCTAAACTTAACCCTAACACTAAACACTAACCCTAACCCCAAGTCTACCCTAACCCTAACCCTAACCCCAGCCATAGGCCCAACTCTAACCCTAACCCTAACTTTAACCCTAACACCTCTTCTAAGCCTAAACCCTTTTCCTAACCCTAACCCTAACCCTAACCCCAAACCCTAACCCTGACCCTAACCCTAATTCCTAACCTTAACCCTAACCCTAACTCTATCCCTAACCCTAACCTAAACCTAACCCCTAACACTATCCCTACCCTTAACTCTAACCCTAACCATAACACTAAACACTAACCCTAACCCTTTACCTAGCCCCAGACCTAGCCCCCAGAACTAGCCCTAGTCCTAACCCTATCCCTAGCCCTAACCATAACCCCAACACTATACCTAATCCATAATACCTAACCCTAACCCTCACCCTAACCCAAAATCATAACTCTAACCCTACCCTATACATTAACGCTAACCCTAACTCTAACCTTAAACCGTAAACCGTAACAATAACTCTAACCCCAACCCTTAACCCTAACCCTAACTCTAACATTAAACCCAAAACCGTAACAATAAACCTAACTCTAACCCAACCCAAACCCTAACCTTAACCCTAAACACAACCCCTAACCCTATTCCTCCCCTTAACCCTAACGCAAACCTTAACCATATCCCTAAACCCTAAACCCTAACCCTAACACTAAACACTAACTCTAACCCTACCCCTAACCAAACCCTAACCATAACCATAACCCTTACACTAACTACAACCCCTAACCCTACCTCTACCTCTATCCCTAACCCTAACCCTAGCCCTAGCCCTAGCCTACCCCTAAAAATATCCCCAGCCCTAGCACTAAACATAGCCCTAGCCCTAACCCTAACCCTATCCCAACGCTAACCCAAACCCTAACTCTAACCCTAACCATAACACTAAACCCTGAACCCTAAACCTAACAGTAACCGTAAACTCTAACCCCAACACAAACGCTAACCCAACACAGACACTAACTCTAACCCTAACCCAAACCCTAACCACAACCCCCACCATACCCCTAACCTTAACCCTAACCCAAAACACTAACCATAACCCTAATCCAACAGTAACCTTAACCCCTAACCCTAACACTAACCCCCAACCCATACCCCTACCGCTACACCTACACCTAACCCTAACCCTAACACTAACCCTAATCCCTAACCCTAACCCTAACTTCTAACCATAACTCAAACCCTAACACTAAACCTTAACCCTAAACCTAACCCAACCCTAACCCTAACACTAAACCTAGTCCTAGACCTAACCGTAGCGCTAGTCTTAATCCTAGCCCTTGCCCTAGCTCTAACCCTACCCCTAACCTTACCGCTAACCCTAACTACTAACCCTAACCCTAATCCTAATCAATAACCCTAACCCTAACTGTAACCATAAAAGCTAATCCTAACCCAAACAATAGCCCAACCCAAACCCTAATGCTAACCCTAAACCCTAACCCCTAATCCTAACCCAACCCTGACCATAACCCTAAACCCTAACACTAACCCCTAACCCTAACTCTAACCCTAACCCTAATTTTAACCCTATCCCTAACCACTAACCATAACCCTAACCCTAACCCTAAACCCTAACATTAACCCTAACCATAAACCCTAAATACTATACCGTAACTCTAACACTAACCCTAACCCAACCCTAACCCTAACGCTAACCCTAACCCTAACCCCAACTCCTACCCCTACTCCTACCCTTAACACAACCCTAACTCTAGCCCTAACACTAAACCCTAACCCTAACCCTAACCCTAACCCTAACGCTAACCCTATCCCTAACCCTAACCCTATCCCTAACCCTAAACCCTAACCCTAACCCTAACCCTAACCCTATCCCTAACACCTAAACCCTAACCCTAACCATAACAGTATCCCTAACCCTAAACTCTAACCCTAACCCTAACCCTAACTCTAAAACCTAAACCTAACCCTTAACGCTAACCATAACACTAACCCTAACTCTAAAACCTAACCCTTACCCTAAACCCCAACCCTAACCCTAAGCCTAACCCTAGCCTAGCCTTAGCCATAGCCCTAGCACTAGCCCTAGGCCTAACCCTATCCTTAGGCCTAACCCTATCCCTACCCTTAACTCTAACCCTAAACCCTAAACCCTTTACTAACCCAAACCCTAACCCAACCCTAACCCAAACCCTAACCTAACCCCCAACCCATACCTCTACCCTTACCCCTACCCCTAAACCTAACCAAACCCTAACCCTAAACTCAACGCTAACCCTAATCCTAACCCTAACCTAACCCTAACCCTAACTCTTCTAACCCTAACCCTAACCCGAATCCTAACCCTAATCAGTAACCCTAACCCTCACCCTAAACACTAACCCTAACGCTAACCCTAACCTAACCCTAACTCCAACCCATACCCTACCCCTACGCCTAACCCCTAACCCTAACACTAACCCAATCCCTAATCCCTAATCCCTAACCCTAACCCTAACCATAAACACTAACCCTAACGCTAAGCCTAACCTAACCCTAACTCCAACCCATACCCTACCCATACGCCTAACCCCTAACCCTAACCCTAACCCAGTCCCTAAACCCTAATCCCTAACCCTAACCCTAACCATAAACACTAACCCTAACCATAACCCAAACCTAACCCTAAACCTAACCCTAACCATACTCTACAATAACCTAACCCTAACCCTATTCTAACCCTAGCCCTAAACCTAAACCTACCCTAACCTAAAACCTAACCCCTAACGGCAACACATACACCTACCCTTACCCCTACCCCTACCCCTACCCCTAACCCAACCCTAACCCTAACCCCATCCCTAACACTAACCATAATACTAAAACTAACCCTATCCATAACACTTACCCTAAACCCTAACCATAACCCTAACCATAAACCTAACACTAACTCTAACTCTATCCCTAACTCTGAAACCTAACCCTAACACTAACCCTAACCCCAAATCCTAACCCTAAACCTAACCCTAACCCTAACCCTAGCCTAGCCCCCAGACATAGCCCTAGCACTATCCCTAGGCCTAACCCTATCCTTAGGACTAACCCTACCCCTACCCTTAACCGTAACCCCTAAACCCTAAACCCTAACGCTGAAACTAACCCTAACCCAACCCTAACCCAAATCCTAACCGTAACCCCAACATATACCACTACCCTTACCCCTAACCCTACCCCTAACCAAACCCTAACTCTAACCCTAACACTAACCCTAACCCTAACCGTATCCCTAAACCCTAATCCCTAACCCTAACCCTAACCATAAACAGTAACCCTAACCTTAACCATAACCCAAACCTAACCCTAACCCATAACCCTAACCCTAAACATAACCCTAACCCTAATCCTACTCCTAATCCTAACAGTAACCCTAACCCTAACCGTATCCCTAAACCCTAATCCCTAACACTAACCCTAACCGTAAACACTAACCGTAACCTTAACGATAACCCAAACCTAACCCTAACCCATAACCCTAACCCTAACCATACCCTAACTGTAACCTAACTCTGACCCTAACCCTATTCTAACCATAACCCTAAACCTAAACCTCTTCTAACCCTAACCGTAACAGTAATGCTAACCCTAATCCTATCCCTAACCCCAACCCCAACCCTAATCCTAAACCTACCGTAACCCTATACCTAACCCTAACCATAAACCTAACCAC
>CAKJTW010000555.1:0-12500 GCA_917880005.1 Nanger dama | reverse complement strand
AACCACTAACCCAAACCCCAACCCTCAACCCCGAACCACTAACCTGAACCCCAAAACACTAACACTAACCCTAAATACCGAACAACAAACTGCTAATCCAAACCGAGAACCCCATAACACAAACCCCAATCGCCAACCCCAAAACTCCTAATTCGAACCCCAAACCCGTAATGTGAACCCCAAACTCCAAAATGAACAGTGAACCCCTAAACAGAACAGTCAACCCCTACCTGAACACCAAATCCGGAACCCAAACCCTATCACGAATCCCGAACCCCAAACACCTAACACGATCCCCGAATCCCAAAGTCCAAACCCTATCAGGAATCATGAATCCTGGATCTCAAACCACTAACCCGATCCCAAAAAGTAACCCGAATCCTATAACCCTAACCTTAACCCTAACCCTAACTCTAAACCCTAACCCTTAACTCTAACCCTAACCCTAACCCTAACATGAACCCCAACCCCCGAAATCCAAACTCCCTAACCAAACCGGGAACTCCTAACCCTGAACCACAAACCCCTTAAACCAACCCAAACCCTGAACACCATTTCCCTAACCTGAACCCCCAAACCCCTAACGCAAACCCCAAACTCCACACGATGACACCAAACCACGAACCAAAAACCCTAACCCCAACACACAATCATGAAACCCCAAGACCCAAACCTGAACTCCTAATCTGAACCCCCAAACTCCAAACCCCAAAGCCAAACCCCAAACTCCTAACACAAAGCCCTAACACAAAACCCCAAACCACCTATGCCAAACCCAAACCATGAAGTCCTAACTCGAACCCCAAACCTTAAACACTGAACACCAAATCCCAAACCCAAATTGCAAACCCCTAATCCGAACTCCAAACCCGAAACCCCATACCAAACCCTGAACCACAAAACCTGAACCCGAACCACGAACCCCTATGCTGAACACCAAACCCGAACCAAAACCCCAAACCCCTAACCCGAACCCTGAACTCCAAACCCTGAGCCCAAACCCCAAACCTCTAAACCAAACCTCAAACCTCTAAACGGACCCCAAACTCCAAAACCCGAACCCCGAACCCTGAACCCCAAAGCCCTAAACCAAACCCAAAACCCCAAAACCAGAACCTGAGCTGCAGACCTCTAAACCAAACCCCAAACCCGAATCCCAAACCCCTAACCTGAACCCTGAAACATAAACACGAACCCCAAACCCCAAACCCCAAACTCCAAACCTCAAATCCAAACCCCCAAACCCCGAACCTGAACTGCAAACCCCTAACTCAGAACCCCAAATCCTGAAACCAAACCCTAAACCCCAAACTCGAACACAAACCCAAGCCCCTAACTTGAATCCTGAACCCCAAAACCTGAAGCTGAATCCCAAACCCCTAACCCCAAACCCTAAACCACGAACCCCAAACCCCAACCCCGAAACCTGAACTCCAAACCCCAAATCCAAACCCCGAACCTGAACCGCAAACCCCACACCCAGAACCCCCAAACCCCGAATCTGAACCCCAAATCCCAAACCAAACCCCAAAACGCAAATGCCTAACCCAAACCGCTAACCCCATACCCCAACACGAACCCAAGTCCCTAACCTGAACCCTGAACCCCAAACCCCTAACCCAAACCCCAAACCCCAAACCCCGAACCCTGAACCCTAAAACCCAAACCCAAACCCTGAAACCCAAACTCCAAACCCTGAACCCCAAACCCCTAACTGTGAACCCTGAACACCAAACCCCAAACCTCTAATCTGAACCCCAAACACCAAAACCCAAACCCCGAATATGAAAACCAAACCCCTAACCCAGAACCTCAAATCCCAAATCTGAACCCTAAACCCCAAACTCCAAATGCCTAACCCGAACTGCGAACCCCAAACCTGAATCCCAAGCCCCTAACCCAAACCTCAAACCACAAATCCCTAACCAGAACCCCCGAACCCCAAACCCCAAATCCCAGACCCATAATCTGAACCCCAAACCCCTAACCCTAACCCCAAACCCCGAATTCAAACTCCAAACACCAAACCTGAACTGCAAACTCCTAACCTGGAACCTCAAACCCAAACCCCAAACCTCAACCAGTAATCCGAACCCTAAACCCCAAACCTGAACCGCAGATGCCCCCTAACCAGAACCATGAACACCATACCCAAACATGAACCCCAAGCCCCTAAACCAAACCCTGAACCCCAACCCCTAACCCGAAATCCAAAGTCTGAACCCCAAAACCCGAACCTGAACCCCAAACTCCAACCTCAAACCTGAACCCCTAACTCCAAAGTCTGAACCCTAAACCCCTAACCCCAAAACCCAAACCACAAACCCCTAACCCAAACCTCCAACTCCAAGCCCTGAACACCAACACCGAACCCCAAACCCAAACCCCAAACCACACACCCGAACCGTGAACCCCTAACCTGAACCCTAAAATCCAAACCCCGAACCCCAAACCCCAAACTCTGAACCCCTAACCCAAACCCCAAACTCCAAACCCCTAACCCAAACTCCTAACTCCAACGTCTCAACCCCAAACCCCTAACCCGAACACCAAACCCCAAAACTCAAACCCCGAACCCCTAACCCAAATCCCTACTTCCAAAGTCTGAACTCCAAACCCCTAACCCAAACCCCAAACCCCAACCCCGAGCCCCTAACGTGAACCCCAACTCCAAACCCTGAATCCCAACCCCAACCCCCAAACCTGAACCGTGAACCCATAACCTGAACCCTAAAACCCTACTCCCAAAACCCTTACCCCTAACACTGAACCCCAAACCCCTAACCCGAACCCCCAAACCCAAAACGTGAACCCCAAAAGCAAACACCAAATCCCAAGCCCCAAATCCAAAACCCAAACTGCTAACCCGAACCCCAAGCCCCAAACTCCTAACACCAAACCCCAAACCCCTAATCCGAACACCAAACTCCAAACCCCTAAGCCCTAACGCCAAACCCGAACCATTGAACCCTAACCCGAACATGAATCCCAAGCCCCTAACCCGAACCCCCAAACGTCAAACCCCTAACCCAAACCTGAACCCTGAACCACAAACCCCTAACCGGAACCCTGAACCACAAAGCCTGAACCCCAACCCCCAAAACCGAACCCTGAACTCTACAGCCTGAACCCAAAACCCAAACCCCAAACCTGAACCGTGAAACCCTAACCTGAACCCCCAACACTCTAACCTGAATTGTGAATCCCAAACACCAAACCCCAAACCCCACACCACTAAACCAAACCTCAAATCCCAAAACCCACACCCGAACCCCCAAACCCCAAACCCGAGCCCGAACACCAAACCCCAAAGCCCAAGCCCCGAACCCAAAGCCCCTAACCTGAACCATGAACCCCTAACCCGAACACCAAACCCCAAAACCAAAGCCCTAACCCAAACTGTGAACCCCTAACCATGAACCCCAAATGCCGAACCCAAAGCCCTAAACCCAAACCCCTAACCCAACCGTGAACCCCTAACCCGAAACCCAACCCCCCAAAAGCAAACTCCTAACCTAAACCATGAACCCCTAACCTGATCCCCAAACCCAAACCCCAAACCCCTAACCTGAACCCCAGACCCCAAGCCCCGAACCTGAAAAGTGAACCCCTAACGCAAACCCAAAACCCCAAACCGCAAATCCTAAACCTAAGCCATGAACTCCTAACCTGAACCCCAAACCCCAAACTCCTAACACCAAACCCCAAACCCTAACCTGAACCGTGAACCCCTAACCCAAACTCCAAACTCCAAACCCCAAAGCCCAAACCCCTAACCCGAACCATGAAACCCTAACCTTAACTCCAACCCCTTAACCCGAACTGAGAACCCCAAACACCAAACCCCTAAGCCCAAACCCTGAATCTGGAAATCATAACCCGAACCATGAACCCCTAACTCGAACACCAAACCCCAAACCTTTGACCACAATCCTCTAGCCTGAACTGCAAACCCCTAACTCAAACCCCAATCTTCAAACCCTGAACTGGGAACCCATAACCCAAACCGGAAACCCCTAACCCGAACACCAAACCCCAAACCTTTAACCCCAAACCCCTAACCCAAACCGCCCACCTCTAAACCAAACCCCAAACCCCATACCCCAAAAAGCAAATCCCTAACCTGAACCGTGAACCGCAAACCGCAAACCCCCAAACCCATTCCCAACCCACTAAACCCAAACCCCTAACCCAAACCGAGAACTCCTAACCCGAACCCCAAACTCCAAACCCCAAATCCCAAACCCCTAACCCGAACCATGAACCCCTAACCTGAACCCCAAACCCTAAATCCCAAACCCCTAACCTGGACCACAACCCCTTAACTGGAACCCCAAACCCTGAACCCCAAAACCAAACCGTGAACCCTAACCCAAGCCCCAAACCCACTTCTCGAACCCCTAACCCAAACCCCAAACCCCCAACCCTGAACCATAACCCCAAGCCCCCAATCCCAAACACTTAGCCACAAACACGACCCCTAATCCCAAACGCAATCCCTAACAAGTGAGGGGCTTGCCCAAACCCTAACCGTAACCCGAAAGTCAAACCTGAACCCTAACAAGTGGGGGGTTGCCGGAACACTAACTCTAACTATAAACCTCTAAAATAAAAATACCCTTTTCTGGTCTAAGCCATGCCCCTTAAAAATCAAAGGGGTTAAAACCAGGATTTGAACCCCTCACTTACAACGCTAGCCAACCCGCCCACTTAACCACTATGCTACACAGGCTTGCTGGGGCTTCTATGGCTCCGAGCACACTTCAAGCCTCGGCCCGCCAGGGTCTGGTTCTATAAAATAACACGGCTGTCCTAGGTCAGATCATCTTTGCTTTCTTTAGTCATAGTTTTATTGCAAAATCACAGACAGATCAGCTGAGAAAAAGCTTGGGTTGTCTCGGTGGGGTGCATTTGCCTGTGCTTGTGTTTCACCTGGAGGCAGTAGCGGTCGCACGGGCCTGTCCTGGAAGTGGGCGTGGGGGCGGGGCTCACCGTGAGCGCGTCGGGGGCGGGGCGAACATGGCGGCGCGGCTCCGGCCACGGTTCCCAGCTGTGCTCTCACGGCTCACCATTGCAGCTGGGAGTGATCATTTCGTGGGCTCCTGGGTCCCCATCGATCGGCATCCAGTGAGCAGAGTGGAGGGGTGTGGACCACAGGAAAGGGAACTGGGACTCGGTGGAGCAGGGAACCATGTATTCCGCCCTCTTTGTTTGCACAGTCTCGGAGCCCACTAACACGGCAGTCGCAGAAAAGCCTCGCCTTTGGGGTCAAGGCTTTTACCGCTTTACCCCTTCGCCTAAAGCTCAGAGCCGCGCGGTTTTCCCATGCAGCCTAGTGTATTGCTTCCTCCAGGCCTGGAGAGGATAACAGGCAGGAAGGCCAGGGGTCTCCAGACAGAGAAAGTAGACTGCAAGTGTCAGACGTTTTCCTCTCTCTCTCTCTCTCTCTCTCTCTCTCTCTCTCTCTCTCTCTCTCTCTCAAGAGGCCGGAGGAGACAAACGAGTGTTGCATTTCTTTCTCCATCGTGATACAAATTTTAAAGGAAGGTTTCTCTGAAAAATCTGTGTTGCCGTGACGACTCCTGGCTCCACGTGAATTTAACTTTTCTCAAACCTTGAACTAAGCAATGCATTTTTGTTATGGAAATGTTTGTCTTAAGGTACGTTAATGCAGTGTGTATTTACCCAACGCTCCGTCTTCAGGTCAGTTCCCCCAAAGGCTAGAAACGAGTTGACAAACCAGTATGTTTTTACTCACAGCTGGTTCTCCTAATCTATGTGAATGAAACTATATATTTGCTTGGAAATCTGCCTTTCTTCAAGATTCATGTCCATCATTTTATGGCCTGGGATGACTCACCTGCTGCCAATGTTATCTCAATGCATGCTGTGGGTGAGGGGCCTAGTGCCATTCTCTGAGACATTTTCTTTCATTAGCAGACTGCTAGTGGCTGTATAAAATCTGGCTAAAGGCCAGCACGGGTACTCTTTCTTCCCCCTTCTGATGTCTACATCAGCAGCTTTCTCTATCATCTCTTTTACACTTTAATAAAACTTTATAACATAAAACCTCTGATCCATCAAGCTTTGTCACTGGCCCTGGAGGCCAAGAATGCTGGAATCTTTTGTGGTTTAGCAACAACCTTTCAGCCTTTTGTAATTCATATTGCATCTTCATTTCAGATTGAAGGTGCATTCTGTGGTATTGCTAACTTAAGTCTTGTCTTTTCATTGCTATGTAGTATCTGTCCATGTCTTTAGGGTATTTTTCAGCAATCGTGTATAATTCCCAGTGTGCTAGTCTTGTCATCCTCGTTACATCCATGCCAAAGTCTTTTCTTAATGTTGACATGATTGAAAGGGAATTGTTTGTTTAAATTCCTTTTCAGATTGTTATTTGCTAGTGTATACAGATAACACTGTGTTATCATTCCTTTGTATCAGTTTGGACAGCTTGATAGTTTTCTTTAGTTTCTTTAATTTCTCATAATTTAAGATTACCCTGGCTCATATATTTACAGTCTCACCCCTAGTCTCAGTCATTTCTTCAAAGAATGGTGCTTTTTTTAACATTTAATTATTTTTGACTATGCTGGGTCTTTATTGCTAGTTTGTCTAGTTGTAGTGAGCAGAGGCTACCCTCTAGTTGCTGTGCCGTGGCTTCTCATTGCAGTGCTTTCTCTGCTGGCAGAACTTGGGCTCTGGAGCATGCAAACTTCAAGAGTTGTTCAAGGGCTTCATTGCCCCTGGGCGTGTGGAATCTCCTACACAGGGATTGAACCCGTGTTCCCTGCATCGGTGGGCAGATACTTTACCACCGGGCCATCAGAGACATTTAGAGAATGAGATTTAAAACATACATGTAGGAGCTCAATATGCTCAGCTGACAATTTGAACATATTCAGTTAAAGGTATTTTGTGATGATGTCTCCAACCTGATCCACCACGACATGGACATTGTAACCTTTCCTTTTGTTTATCTGTAACTTTGCATTCCAATGGTAAGATACCTGGCTTCCACCACTTGTCATATATAGAATTCAGTGCTTGTCCCACGTGGTTCCTGAAAAAAAAAAAAACTGTCAGATTGTCTTTCAAAGGGGGCTCTGCGTGCATTCCACCAGTATCTTGAGTATGCTTTTGTATGATGGTTTACTCTCAGTATACCCTCAGTGGCCAGGTGTCTATTTCAATCGTTACAATTATGAATGGGCTTGTTGCTCTGGTATTGTTGGGCAATTCGAGTACAGTTTCTTTGTCAGATATGCATGTTTTAGGAAATCACTTTTATTTATTGTTGGCTGTGTTGCGTCTGTGTGGGGGGCTTTTCTCTCGTTTTGGTGAGCATGGGCCATAACTAGTGGTGTGCAGGCTTCTCACTGCGGTGTCTCCTGTTGTTGCAGGGCACAGGCTCATGGGCTTCAGTGGCTGCAGTATGTGAACTCGGCATTGTGGCTTCCAGGATCTAGAGCACAGGCTTCGCAGTTGTGGCACATGGGCTCCATAGCACGTGGGATCTTCCCATACTGTGGATGGCACCTGCATCTCCAGCACTGGCAGGTGGATCTTTACTATGGAACCACCAGGGCATAGTTTAGATTCTAGTTTTCCACAAATGTATCTAGGGAAAGAGGCCAGGATCAAGAGGCCTGGCAGCTGGGAATCCTCAGCCACAGCTCTGGTGTGCTATCCAAAGCCCCGGGGCCTTTGGTGGGCACCTCAGCTTCCCTGGGATTGTTTCCTCCCCTCAGAAATGCCTTGCTTTTGGACTGTGGCCCACTGACCTCCTCTGTCCCTGGGATTTCTGAGGCCAGAGTACTGCAGGTGGTGCCATTTCCTTCTCTGCTGCTGCTGCTAAGTCACTTCAGTTGTGTCTGAGATCCCATAGACGCCAGCCAACCAGGTTCCTCTGTCCCTGGCATTCTCCAGGCAAGAACACTGAAGTGGGTTGCCATGTCCTTCTCCAGTGCATGAAAGTGAAAGGTGGCAATACAGTCACTCAGTGAAGTCGTGTCTGACTCTTAGCGACCCCAGGGTTGCAGCCTACTAGGCTCCTCTGTCCATGGGATTCTCCAGGCAATAGTAGTGGAGTGGGCTGCCATTGCCTCCTCCGATTTTCTTCTCTGCAAGATAGCATCTTGAAGGTATTTTCTCCTGGATATTTATTTTGATGAAGGAAGGGGGATCCCTTCCGGGGCTTGAGAGTGGGTTCTTGTCTGACACTTGGAAATGAGTTGTCTAAGGAGAGGAGTGCCGTCCAAGTGAGAGGCTTTATTGGGAAGGGCTGCCGGGGCACAGGGCAGGAGGGTGAGGGAAACAGAGAGAACTGCTCTGCCATGTGGCTCACAGTCTCAGGTTTTATGGTCATTGGATTAATTTCTGGTTTGTCTCTTGCCAGGCATTCTGAATCGGGATCCTTCTTGGGGGCACACGCATCACTCAGCCGAGATGGATTCCAGCGAAGTGGATCCTGGGAGGTTGGTAGGACCTCCGAACTGGAGCCGCCTATCTGCTTCTGACCTCTCCAGAATTCCGGTTGGTGGTAGCTTGTTAGTTCCTTGTTCCTTACCAGGACCTCCTATTGTAAGATGACTCCTGCAAGTGTTTTCTTTGTTGCCTGGCAAGGGTGGGTGGTCAGTGGTTCATTTCACAGTTTGTTTTTGGTTCTCTTGAGTAAGGTCCTCCCCAAGGTAAATGTATAAAATAATAAAGGTCAATGTTTTAAAACATTTATATTGATAATTTGGTAAGCTGGCTTTGTGTCTGTGTGTGTGTGTGTGTGTGTGTGTGTGTGTGTGTGCGTGCGTGTGTATGTATTAGACCTGATCACCAGACCAAAGGTCATGTAGATCTTTTGTTGTTTTCTAAACTTTCTATAGTTTTTTAAATGGAATTACCTTGTTGTAAAGTGTGTATTTATGTTCATATTTTTTTAAACGGTTATTTCCTTTTAGTTGATTGATCATTGCTTTACAATATTGGTTTGATTTGTCATGCATCCACATGACTTAACTCTAGGTGTACCTATGGCCTCTTGCTCTTGAATCTCCCTCCCACCTCACACCCATTCCCACCTCTCTAGGTTATTACAGAGCCCCAGTTTGAGTTCCCTGAGTCATACAGCAAATTCCCATTGGCTGTCTATTTACAAATGTTGGTGTACCTGCATCCATGCTGCTCCCTCCATTCATCTCACGCTCTCCCTCGCATTCCCCACCCTTATCTGTAAGTCTGTTCTCTATGTCTGCATCTCCATTGCTGCTATGTGAACAGACTCGCCAGCCCTGTCCTTCTAGATTCCATGTTTCTCTCTCTTTGACTGACTTCCCTGTTTAATACACTCTAGGTTCATCCCCTTCATTAGAACGGACTCCAATGTGTTCCTTTATATGGCTGCATTCCATACAGGCTCTGATGGTTCCTTAGCCATATTTTGCAGAGGGTCGTGGAGCTAGTCTGCTCCATTTCAGTTTGGGCTTCCAGCCTGAGTGCTCTCCGCAGGTCAGCTTCTGGAGGGAGCCCTCTGAGGCCTGTGAGTGCGGGGCTGCCCGCTCTTCCCTGGCGGCCCGCAGGGGGCGCCAAACCCCCCTCTGACCCGCGGGCGCGGGACGCTTTGCCTTTAGACTCTGCTTCTTGAGCAGATGGCGGGAGCTTTGTCTCCTCAGGACCATCAGGGCTCGGGCTTCTGGATAACGGGGCTGCATTCAGGCTGAGAGGATCAGGGTTGCCTCAGTACCCACCAGCAGGGAGGCGCTGCAAGAGTGAAAACTGAGGACGGAGTAGACGTTTCCTGTGTCCAGCTGAGGGCTGACTGGAGGTCCATCTCAGAGGACTCGGGGGGGGGGGGGGAAGAGCTCCATGTGCAAAATGGTGGGTTTTCAGTTAGATTTGTGTTAGATGATCTAGAGGATGACCACTGATGTTCTTCCATGTAGGTGGCCGTTTTCCTGTCACTGCTTCTTGAAAAGACTGTCCTTTCCTCTCCGCTCGTTCCTGGTTTGATTTTCATGAACGGACCGTGTACATGTGGGTTCGTTCCTGGGCTCTGTTCTCTCCTGGAGTCCATGTGTCTGTGTTCCTGCCAGTTCCTCACTGTGGTGGTCACTACAGCTCCGTGATGTGGTTTGAAGTCAGATAGGAAGATGCCTCCAGCTGGGTTCTTCTTTCTCAGAGTCGTTTTGGCCATTTAAGGTCCTGTTCCATATTAGCAGTCTAATATTAGGAATATTTCTGTTTTTGTGAAAAATGCCATGGAATATTATTTTGTGATTGCAGTCAGTGTATTTGTTGGAATGAACCTTTGGCTGGAATGAACCTTTTAATTCCTCATTGTTCCAGTGCGTGAGCATGGAACAGTTTTCGGTTTCTTTGTGTTTTCTTCGGTTTCTTTATCAGTGCTTTCTAGTTTTCTGACCACTCGTCTTTTAGGTCCTTGATTAAGGTTGTTGCTAGCTGTTTTATTGTTTTGGGTGCAGTTATAAGTGGGATTTTCTTAATTTTTGTTTCTGATTGTTATTAGTGTATAGACAACGCAAGTGATTTTTGTATATTGATTGGGATCGTAAATGGTAGTATTTTATATGATTGTAAGTGGATCCGAAATGATTCAGCTTTACTGAATGTAGTCTAAAAACTTTTTGTGAACTTATGTGGAAACTTTTATCTGTCAAATCTTTCTCCGGCGATAGGTCATCCAGAGGACCCAAGACATGGTGGGTCCCACGATACACGTCCCACGATACTTCTTCATCCCATGTGGACTCCTGCAAGGGCAGGGAGCATCACCGCTTCCCTTGAACTTCCTCTGGGTAAGTCTTGGCCTGTATAAGAAAGTTTCATGCCTGTCTACTCTAAATTTCTCTTGTGGTTCTGACATGGTTGTTTGGAAACATGGTTCACTTTCCAGTAACTTAAAAGGCACAAAACACTAGCAATGGGAAAAGGCACTCGCATTTGCCACATCATCTAAAGTACTCTATGTGCTTTATCCAAAATGGGTACCTTCTGCAGAACCAGCACATCACCTCCAAAATCAGGAAATCGTATGGTTTTTACATTAGCATGTAATCCGCAGCCCCACTTCCACTTCGATTTAGTTTTCCTTGTTTGTTTTTCTTTTTACGGGTACAAAGAAAACTACTATGACTGTTAAAATCAGCTTTTGCATTTTTTGCCAAATATGAGTTCTGATCACATCGAATTGGAGATGAGTCTGTGCATTACAGTCCTAATCACTCATGTTAATTGACTTCACTACCATGGGATGTTTGCATATCTATTGAGTTACTTCATGTATTTCAATTTTAATTTTCTGTCTTACAGTCTTGTTCATAGATCAAAGCTATTAAATATTGAAAATGACATTTGACGGTGTCATCTGGTTTTAAATGGCTTGTGAGGTTATTCATTAGTAGCTTATGTAGCCATACTTTCTTGTCATTCTATGAATTTGAAGAATGTTGAAGAATGTCTGCAGTTATGCCTTAAAGATTCTTGCAAATGATGTCCAATATTTATCTCAATAGACTTGCTTTCAATTTGTACTTTCCTATGCGTATGTCTTTATCGATTTGGGTAGAACTCGTATTGGAACACTGAATAATCTGTTCTATCCACCTTGCTGACCTTCTTTGTGATGGTCATCATTAAAATTTTCATGGTCTTGCTGAGCATGATATTTGACTGTTATTTTGAGCAATTCTTCGATTCCTAGTGGGAAAAGGTGCTGTTCATTCTACTTTTGTGAGGCTTGAAACCATTGTGGAAAGTGGAATTTGTTGAAATATTTATGGTATAAATATCTACCTGTGTATATATACCCAGATTACTGTTGTGTATTAGATTGCTAAGTTACAATACGTATGACTTACATGTATTCCATCATTACCGACTGGATATGTCGTGGAGAGGTATTTTGGTGGTGCAAGGGATTTAAAGGATGTGATCATAGTATTTATATTCCTTTTATGTGGTTCATGGGTCTGGGATCCATGTTTGAAACATTACAGCCTTGTCTTTTGTTATGCATGTGAAGTGTTCAAAATGATACAGGTACCTACAAAGAGTAAGTATATAGGGTTGAGGGTGTGAGGAGGATGTGGGTTAGGTTTAGGATGTGGGTTAGGGTGTCGGGTTACAGTTAGGGGGTCAGTATAGGATATTGGGTAAGGGTGTCAAGTTAGCATTAGGGTCAGGGGTTAGGGGTTTGGGTTAGGGTTAGGGTTAGGTTTAGGGGTAGAGGTTAGGGTTGGGATTAGCGTTATTGTTTAGGGTTAGAGTTAGGGGTTAGGGTTTAGGGTTACGGGTTAGGGTTGTGGTTAGGGGTTAGGGGTTAGGGTTAGGGTTAGTGTTGTTAGGGTTAGGGTTAGAGGGAGAGTTTAGAACCTTGGAGAGTAGTGAATTGCTGGAGATATTCAATCAATGATTAGATAGTTGCTTGTCATCTAAAAAGCTATAGACCAGATTTAGGTTACAAAACGGTAACTGGAGAAGCTTATAAG